>CM067494.1:3578701-3597584 GCA_034552555.1 Semaprochilodus insignis
AACGTTCACTCCTCAGTCTAGACATGAGGCGCGATATTTCGGAGCTTAGAAATCCCCTGACGGAACTTGATGGATGCCAGTCCTTTTAGTTTCTGTGTTGACTGTTTGACAGAAGAACTTGCCACTGGGTGCAGAAGATTTGACAATGTTTGGGGAGGTTTATGAGGAATTGTTTTGCATCGTGTTGAGAGATACACTGGTGCTCAGAAGCTTGGAAGCAATGCTTTCATTACACTTTTCATTTGTAGATTTTATTGCACATGCAGTTTGGAAGCTCCTGTTCATATTACATATATCGTGCACAATGACATATTTCCCTGATTTAATTAATTAAAAAAAACTAAATTTCTAATGTTTATCCCCAGGTGTTCTCGTTATGACATTACGTATGGAACCATGAGACTATAAGTGAGAGTCTGTGAGCACAGTAAGGTTTCATTTTCTCATTTTTATCTAGAAGTAATTTACAGGCTGTAAATGTGCACAAGATCTACGGTCGACTTAAAAGTTTATGACCAGAAGCAAAATCATGTTTATTTTTAACATATTTAATAAGTCTCCTCTGTTGCATTACTACATTACCTACTGTGCTGGAACAGGTTAACCAGAGTAAAGTGCAATTTATGTGCAAATATCCATTGAGAGGCTTCGTAGTTATACCTGGGAGCAGTCTCTCCGTCGACATCTGTGGCTCCTTTCTCTTATAAGTACACTAGATTTATTTTGGCTTTTTTTTTACCCCCTCACTTGCCTGCCACCATAGTCCCTACCTGCTCCCCACAGTGCTATCATCAATCAGTGATGACCAGGGGCATGACTGGACGATGGTATATTGGATACAATCTGACAAGCCTAAAGCTAGGACTGAGATCCATCCACAGTTGGGCATCACCAAGTAAGTTTTGTACTGACTGACAGACTTCTCCAGAGCTTGGTATCTTCCAGCAGCACTGATGGTGTTAGCATGCGTACATTAAGGTACGGGATATCTTCTCTGGCCACCTGGATGCTATCGCTTGCCGTATAACCATATCCGTAGCACTTCCTGTCTAGGCCCAAGGCCTGAACCTATGCTCGTCTGCTTGCCCGTGAGGAGCCCTTTTTAATAGACTGAAACACTGCCTTGACAGATGAGCTTTTTACCTCCAACATAATCGAATTCCCCAGCCATATCATGAGAGGGATATGCTCTCCCAGCTTCGGCAGAAGGAGGAGGCTGCTATTGTGCTCGTTTTTTGACGCACGGAAATTGCTCAGAGGCTTTTTCCCCTCTGCCACCCCCTCCCCCCACCCCGTGCTCTTATTCTCTGAGCCCAAGTGCTTATTTACCATAATGCTCAACAGTCGGGTGACTATGAAAGAGCCTGCTTAGAAAAGCTTGTTTCTAAACAAATACACGGGATGGCTAAATGTGCAGAGAGATGTTCTGGAATGATGAGGAGGCAGGGGTAATATCCTGTGGGTCTGGGGAGGGTGAGAAGATCCCATGCTTTCGCCTGGCTGGAAAGTGGTCTTGAAAAGCCTCTGGTGCTGACTGTGAAATCCCTGCTAGGACCAGCCCTATTTTTCCCCGGGTCTAATCTACGCGTACCATATGCTCCGCAGAGTGCAGGTGCATTAGCCAGACTTGCACAGACCCTGTTGGGAGTTCCATTTGATCTACATTTATGCACCCGAGTGCTTTAGCCTAAGATGTCTTCTGATGGTACTGGCACCCATGACATTGTTATGGGAGGCAGGGTCAGAAAAGAAGTTCCATTCGATTTCTCGCCTTCAGAAAGTCAGAGAGTTCTGTTCCAGTAAACTTCACAGGGATGGGATTGTGACGCTTACACTTAACCATTGCCTGTACGTGGTTCATGGCAAATAAAGAATCTCAAAGGCAATATAAAGGAGAAGCGCAGGCACTGAAGCACAATCTGACAACCAGACAAAAGGGGAATTCCATCAATTTTTCAGCATTTTTCTGCATAATTAAATGCTTGAGATGTAAACAAAGTCACTCAGAGTGGTTTGATGTCAAATGCGCCGTTGTTGGGGAAACTCCGAATTGTTCACAGTGGTGCTGATGGAAGCCAGACGTCTGAAAAAGTTGAATAGTTCTTAAAACTTCTTTGCGGAAAGTTGATGCATGAATTGGTTATGAATACACTGATTGATGCGAGAGTTTGTTTTATGATAGTTACGAGTAAAGTTTTTGGACTCCAACCTGTTTTTTTAATACCCATTCAGGCAGATGCAGGCCATCGTTAGGCAAGTGAGCCCTCCAACCCAGCATATTTTTATTTTATCATAAACAGCACTACATATACAAAATCCAGGAGACACGAATATGTTCACTACTGGGTTGGGATAATAAACTAATTAATAATTTAATTTAAAATAATTTAAAATTTAAAATAATCCAATTTTTTTTTTTTTGTGGTAGACATTGTGACCCCTGGTTCCCATCACCACCACTGTAAAACACAGAGTCTGTAGGTTTCTCTATAATTCACCATTTCACCTCAAACCACTCTGAATTACTCTATTTACGTATCAACATTGGAATTCCTCTTAAAGATTTTTTTCTGTCTCTCTTATGTGACTCTATGCAAAGGCGGCAAGCTGGGCAAACATACCAGGCAGGACAGGGGTAGCTGCTGGCTGGGCAATTGGTGCAAGACCCTGTTGCATGGACAACTGGTGCAGCTTGGCCAACTGAGAGAGATATACAGAAAGAGAATGAATGCATGATAGAATGAATGCATGGCTGCTACTCTTACCAGTCAGACGTTTGGACACATCTACCTTTTATTAGTTTATGTTGTATTACAGATAGACATAATAAAGAAGACATCAAAACTTTTTAGAGTCTTCTAAAATACAGCCGTTGTTTGCTCCGACACTGCGTGACATACTCTTGACATTCTCTCAAGCAGCTACATAAGGAGCCGCCTGGGATCCTTCTCCAGCAGAACTGAAGAAGATCCTCACCTGCTGAGACCTTGGCTCCTGAATGCTATTTGTATGTGGGGGATTTCAAATTTAAAACTTTTGCACTGGAAGTGAAGTCGTGCATCAGCTACACTACTTGCAGTTGTATGCAAAAGTCAAATTACATGTTCAGTTCAGTATCTAAGTCAAAATAATTACACGGCCTCTACAGGAAACAAATGTATACATGCCTTTTGCAAATTTAGTGCATAATGTATATATTTTTGCTTAACATATGAACATGTTTAAAAACAATATATATTTATGAATTGTTTAAAAACAACGTCATGATGAATGGACAAACAGAAATGGCCCAAACCTGCTTGGGGAAAAAAAAAAGTCCAAGGTTCCATTGACTTACATTACAATTAAACAAATTTTGGCCTCTCCTGTAAAGTTGCAATTTTGGAGATACTTGTTCTTGTTTTTCTTTGGACCGTGACGAACTATAATTTTATATTTATATAATTTAAAAATAAATAAATAAATAAATAAATCTCATTCTTATGTTAAATATAAAAACAGTACTTGTGCATTAAAATGAGCAGAGGTGTGCTCTCTGTAGAGTACGTGCTCACTTATTTTCAATCAGACAGTCAGTGAAACATGTCATTTGACCAGCGCCGCCCAAACTTTTGCATACGACTGCATATTAGTCCTAGAAATAGATTCTGAGCATTTAAGCGTAAGCCTTTAGATCAAAACGTCCTTAAGATTATGAAAAACCATCTATTCAGTCAGATGTGTCCAAACCTTTGACAGGTACTATAAATCCTGTAGACTGGATATGAACCATGGCTTAACAGCATATTGTTTCTAAACACAGTATGAAGAAGAATAAGTCGGATTTGCAATGGTGCTCATTTAGAATGTAGATCAGAACAGCTGAGTCGTGTCTCGCTGAACTGATCTGTTGTGTGAAGCAAGGATGAGTAATTCATCTTCACAGATCTTACCTCTGAATGTGGAATGCCATATTGGTTCTGTACAGTGTATGCCTGCAAAACACAAAACGACAAAGATGGCAGATGTTTTTTTAGAGTATATTACAGTGCATATGTGCTGATTTAAATGTCTTAGACTGTGTTCACATTAACAGGGTGGAAGTGGCACCAATCTGTGAAACAGATCTGATTCTCGCAGAGCTCTGGGAACACAAATATCTGATCGTTTCTAATCAGGATGTAATGTTGATACAATGCATATACGAAGGCTACAGTCCCATTACGAGCCTCAATCCCAAATGCTGATGAATGAAAATCGGATTAGTTTCACTTTCACCTGCTGCAGTCTTATAGAACAGATCAGATTAGTACCGTGTATCATGAACTGGCAAATGTGCCTTCTTTACTCAGTCGAAATCAGTGCTGTTCCAGCCTTGTGAACTTGCTGGTCTGGAACCATGGAACCCGTGACGCTAGTGGCAAAAAGGGTGTGGCACTGCCGCCACCACGCAACGTTGTTGACGCCACCATTTTCCAAAAAAAACAGGAGAATGAGTGGAAACAACTAAAGCAACAGCAAAGTGACCCATCAGTGGTCTGCAAAGGAACGAGCATGCTCCACCATGTTTTTATACATATCCGCCAACTGAGAACCACCTACATCCAGATACGTAATCACTCGTCTCTCAAACTAATGGTAAACCATTGTTAACGGGTTCAATAGATCCTGGGAACTAGCACCAGCTCTCGCACAAGCACTGGCACTTTGTTGGTGGAAAAGAGCCAAGTGAGGAGCTTCTTAACAGCTACAGATCCCTTCAGACCTCCGTAGTGTTGAGGTGTCTTGTCACAGTGGAAGGATGGACAGAAGCACCTGTGAATGTTCTCAGATCTGAAGCAAGAGTGGAGCTTGGTGGTTCTTCTGTCTCTTAAATTGCCGTTTATCTGATGAGGACCGCTTTGGTGGTCTACCTGGTCTCCCGTGTGGTTGTAAGTAGTCCTGTTTTTTCTTGAAATCATTTTTTTTTAACTCTAGTTTTACATCTTTCCCCTCCCTATTTATATCTAATCACAGAGGTAACTAACTCCAATCTGTCATTCATGTGAATGAACGTGCAGGTGCACATTCTGATCAGTAATATAATGTAACCCAAAATAGTACAGTCAGCCCAGAATTCAAAGCAGTTCTAGCTCAGCTTCCATTCAGATCCAGAAATGTGTTCACACTACCACCCAATGTGTATTTTTTTTTTTTTTTTTCCAAACCTGAATGTGAAAAAATCCAATTATGTTAAAAAACATCAGAATTCAATATGGTGCAATATGACTGTCACCTTTGAGAGGCCTGAGTCTGGTTTCTGTTAGTCAAGCCCCACCCACAACCATCAGCAGAACGCAGACCCCTTCAAGAAATTGGAACAGGTTTTGTGGAGTCAACCTGTGTCGGCGGTGCCTGCTTTGGATCTTTACAGACGCCACTGCAGGCTCTCATGAGGCTCACTTTCGTATCGAAGAACTTTTGAGTTCGGGGGCTCGGCATCAAAGAGAATACGGAGCTCAGCGAGCAGACGCAACGGCTAAAGGGAGCACTACGTGCTATTCCCAGAAGCGCTCTTGTATAAGCCTGTTTAAAAGTTTAAACACACTGCAGAGAGAGAGAGAGAGAATGAGTGGGAAGAGAGAGGGAGGGTGAGAAGGACAGAGGTGAGAGAGAGAGAGGGAGGGAGAGGAGGAAAGAGAAAAGACAGTAGGGAGAAGGAGACAGCAGGAGAGTTAGGAAGGGGAAAGAGGGAGAGAGTGAGGGCAGATGTGCAGGTTATAAGCCGTGTGGTGGAAGAAGCCCTGTTTACTCTCCTCACTGCTTCAGCTGATAAGAACGGTTGGTCGTAGACTTTAAGGAGCAAGTTAGAAAAGGAGGCTCTTTTGTCAATACAAACTGAGGACATTCCCTCCTTTGGGGGGTGGGGGGAGGTAGTAGTGGGTGCACAGAAACCCATGGGAGGCTGAGGGGTTGGGGGGGGTGGTCAGACACCCATGGGAGGCTGAGACAAGCTTGTGTGTGCGTGTACGGACCATTTATATCAGGCGTCTCCTCCTTTCCTCACTGGTTCTTGTGTGTTTCTTTATATACTAGTGATGAGTACGATTACATAGATCTAGAGATATCTGGAGATCTAGTCATTTTGTGCATCTCAAGTACCAGGACTACAGTTTCATTAATAAGCTTCTTTTGCACAATCACAAACCCTGTTTTGGTGTTAAAAAGTGGACTTGATTTCCTAAAAGGAGCAATGGCTCTTCAAGACAATAATAATGCAATCAGACCAAAGGGACAGGGCTGCTGTCACTGCAAATGCATTTATAGAAGATTACATCTCCAAGCCCAAAATCCCTAGCATGTCACAGTATTCTCAATTTGATGAAAACAATCAAACAACTGAATCAAATCGTTTTAGTCAAACAGTGTTTTAAAGAGCAACAATGCCTGGAAAAGAAGTACACTCATTATCAACAGAATAGCTGCACCAAGAAAGAATCAACCAACAGGAATGAAACTTGGTGGGTAGGTTTGGCATTGTGAGCCATGCGAATGATTCAAGTTTTACACTCAGACGTTCACATGAGGGTCCTTTTTTTGCTGTAACTGACTGACCCAACAGTCACGATTGCGAACATGCACTGAGTAGTGATGCCCTCCATGAGTCACTATATTAGTGCCAGCACTATTGGTAGACGGCTGCACGATGCAGGACTACATGCACGCAGACTGTCACGACGACTGTTAACACCACGTCACTGTCACCAAAGACTTCAATGGTGTCATGCCAGACTGTCATGGAGTGACTCAGAATGGCAGCGGGTCATCTTCAGTGACGAGTCCCGCTTTTGTCTTGGTGGAGATTACCAATGAATCCGTGTGTGGAGGCACCATGGTCAGCACCAAGATGAATGGTTTGTTGTCACACGTCCAGAAGGCCTGGTGTCACTCCACCTCCACCCCTACCGCACAATCTGCAGGAACTGTGTGTGTGAATATTCAAGCTGCATCGGATGGATCATCACAGGACACCATTAGGAACCTCTACAACTCCATGCCGAGACGTCTGGCATGTTGTGTTAGCAAACATGGTGGCCCAATGCCATACTGAGAGACACTACTTCTGTATGTGTAGCTCAATAAATATTACCCATATCAGTCTAAATTGATCATCATTTATTGTGCCTGGTTTATCTTCTTTCCCTATAGCACTGCAATCCAACACTTCCTTCTGGGTACAGCTATTCTTTTTGAAGGTGAGTGCATAACAAGGTTAGAACAATTTCAAAATGAGAAATAAGATATATGGAACAGATTTAAGATGCTCTTTGCACCAGTTCATTTGTTCAGTTAGCATATTCATTTCCTCTGTTTATCATTACCTGTCTCACTCAAAGTAGGTTAGGGAGTAGAAAGGAAGGGGCTACTCCATTTAAACGACTTCATTTATTTACTGCCGTTATTTCTCCCTTTTCCTCTTTCTTGTCTCTCTGTCTAAGCGCGGCACTCTCGTAAATAATGTGTAAAAGCATTAATCGCCTTACCGAAGCACTTAACACAGCGTAATTCCCCCCACTCTCTCAGACTCACATACGCACACTCGATGCACTCATGCAGTGCCTTCATTAGCGAGAGTCGCTGTGATGCTGACAGTCCCCAGGTTCTTGCCAGGCAGCACTTATCTGAACTCATTTCGGAGGCTGCCAAAAGCTTAGGCCCGCCTCGTGTCACGTCCCAGCGTCAGTCAGTGAGCGCGTGTGTGGCTAAGTGTGTTTGTTTGTGCGGGTCAGATGCCTCCCCCGTTTTAGCCGTAGTCAGATAAGGGCATCACTAGCGTCAGTGAGCACAAGGACCAAGTACACATGCGTGCGCTTATACAAGCAGTCTTGGCCTTGATGTTCTGTGTCGCCCCACCAAGCTGATTTTATCACTAACCAGCCCTATGACACCTCCCTTATTAGCCCCAACAGTCCATCTCGCACTCAGACGTACAGTCCCATGATCCCAGAGCTTTGCGCGGCCCACCTTTATCAGACTTTCCATTAAATGGACTAATGTTTAAACGGTGGGCCTTTAACAGCCTGTAATCTATTAGTCAGCCAGTCCAGCATATTTAACCTCATTTTACGGCAGCCATAAAGTACAATTTCGGACTGTTTGAGGCAGTGCATGACGATTCCATACCAAGAAAGCCGCATGACTCTGCTTGGTGGTTTTTGCAGAGAGGTGTAAAGAGGTGTTTTCACAGTTGGGGGTTCTCGCTCCTCTCCTTTCGCCCCTCATTGCTCATTAGCAGCTCAACACAGATTCACAACGTTTCATACAGACAGAGCTGCTGCTTCTTCTTCTTGGTACACATTTTTGTCCACTAACAAGTCCCGCAGTTTTTGAGACTTTCGGTCTGATCGGGAATGGTGTGCTTGTATACAGCTTTTTGATCGGATGCACTCTTTCCACATAGCAACAGATTTTTCCTGATCCCCCCCCCCCATTAAGAATGAATGGGATGGAAAAGTGCATGCCCATCTACTGTACTTCTGCTCGACCCAAAGACACCGTTTCTGATACACCATCTCTGGACAGACCCCCAAGCACGAATTTAGTGTTGGTTCACTCGTCTGTTTGCCTTTTGTTTTTCTATCCCTCTTCCGCTAATAGAGTCCCATTCATTTTCGGCCCAATTCAAACCCTATTGTCTCCTGTAGCCTACAGCCACCCAACTGCATGTACTCATTCAGGGCAGATCCTCAACCTCTAATCCACAGCCACAGTACAGTCCTGCACTCCTCTATGTGTTGTGTTTTCATCCCTTGTTCCTCCCCTAGCAAACACAGCCAAATGACAGCTTGACAGGAAGTGGGAACCGTTTGAACTGCACAACCATTCTGCACTTCCTTTAGGAAATGCACTTTTCCCCCCACAAACACAGACCAAGCAAACTACTGTAGGCTCCCAAACAAATAATATAGTCTATTCTATGATATTTCACACCACGCGCTTGTTATTTGACTTTTTATGCATAATATATGAAGAAAAACAGACATCAGAACCTGAAGCAGTAGTAAATAACAGAACAAATCAAAGGGCATAAGAAAATCCAACAAGTCCTAATGAAGCTGCAAAAAGAATTGGAGATAACTCAATACGTTCAACCACAGGGGAAAAAATACTGAACCTGAAATACCTGCTATGAAGCGCATCATTCTCAAGGACTTTAATTAAATAAGGAACACACAGAGGGCTAATAAACAGAGAAGCCAGGAAGAGGAGGAGCGGCATGCGCAAACTCAAAGCAAAATGGCAGTCAAACAAAAGGTTTTCTATGCAGTGTTTCTCTCGGGCTCAAGAGATAGTCTGGTTGCAACATGCGGAGAGAAGCATAACAGGAGAATTGAGGTTCACCTCCATATTCAGAGGCGGTCGTGTTAGGAAGTAAAGATGCAGCGGGAAATGCGCTTTAGGGCCCAACCAATATGAAAACGTCACAGCGATTTTAGGCAGCTAAAAAGTCTGAGAACCAATAATCATAGCCAGTGGGATTTTATCTAGTTGCACAGTGTTCAGTAGTTTATAGTTATTGTGAAATGTCAGTTGTCCAAAAAAAAAACAAAAATTCAGGTAAATATTGCAATGCCAAGGCTAGAAATTCCAGGCATTCTTGTCAGTTTTATTGCCTTCTGTGAATTAAAAAAACAAAAAACAAAAAAAAAAAAACCACTTTTTAATGTGTAATGGCTTTTTGCATGCAAGTTTACCAGATCATCCTATAAGCAAATCCATATATCTAATAGGTTGTTTTTAGGAATATTAGAAGATAATTTAACCTATTTTTGAAACATGTAAGCTTATACATCACCCTAAAATGCTTAAGATGTTTGATGTGAAATGTGCCAACTTGGAGAAACTTGCAGAGTCAAAATAGTTTACAGTGGTGGCGATGAGAACCAGACATCAGAAGATTTTAATACTTCTAAAAGCTCCCACAGAGAAAGTGCCTGAAATATTGTCTCACGATACTTTTGAGAACATGTTTTTATCTGTTCCTGGTGTGGAGGGGTACATGTAGGGCGCTGTATCATCATTAACTAATATATAGACATGGTGACCCCTTGTTCCCCTCACCACCACTGTAAAGAAAGCACAGTCTCTACAATCAACCATTTCACACTAAACCACTCAGGGTATATACTGAAATACATTGCATTGTACTTATGCTGCACTTATCATGTACTGGTTTGGGATTGGTGGATACGGCACTTATTTGTGCTGCATTTAACTCTGTATTCTTCTTTCTAGGTATCAGCACTGGCCCTTGTTTGGGCAGCGTCTGAGCTCAGTGGGAGTTTGGACTCTAACCTGTTTTTGCTAGCTAGGTTACATACTCTGAACACTGAGCACTTTGCTAAGTTGCTCTGGGTAAGAGCATCTGCTGAATGTTGAAATAAAAAAATTATAATGAATACATGAAATCCCACTTTCAGCCTTTTGTACTAAGTGAAAGTATCTTTTTTATCGGCATATGTTGCTTGTTTCAAATATTACTTCTTAAAAAGAGCGCAATTTTTTTTATTTCTCCATTAAAGAAGAACTACCACTACAAGAAAAGTAGTGACTGCTGAACTGTCTCATATTTGAAGCCTGTGTCCGAACACACCTTATAGAAACAGAGGCGTGTTTATGAGCGGGACATCCGAATTCGGCGATATATCGGTCGGGTCCAAGTGTATTCCCTTTGTGATATTCTTGTTATTGTGATACTCACTTGTTGCAGATCCAGAGCTCCTTGAGCCACTGAGAAAAGAGGGTGAGACCCAAACTCAGAAGCTTCGAAAACCTTAAAAAGGCAAAATGGGGACAGAAAAACACATACCAAAGCTTTCATTTGCATATCATTAATGGTATTAAAAAATAATAATGGCTGGTATTATCATCAGTGCTAGCCTGTTGTTATTGCCAGTAGCAGAAATGTGCCGTAAATGCCGACATGGCTGTACCAAAGCAGCCCTCCCCCCATCCGACAAGAAAGAAGTCCAGCGTTCATTTTCTCTGATAGATGTTAATCTCTCGCTTGTCATGATAGGGCGATGTATCAAAGTTAGGCATTATCACAGCTGCGTGCGTCTAAACTCGCTGCCTCTTTTTCCCCCTGCCAGCGAACGGCTCGAAAGCGCTTTTAATGACGATGAATATTCATGAGCCTGATTGATCTTAATGTTACTGTTGCTCCATGCATAGGCCTGCCGGTAATGAATAGCCATGGCATGATGAATAAACATTACAGTCGTTCCACTTTAGTGTAGCGGGTAAGTTATCGAGTGGAGCTGGCCAGATAATTCAGCTAGTAAAGCGGTTATTCAAGATGAAGCGTACGTACAGGATAAGTCAACAGTCAAGAGCCTCCCAAGTAACTGTAAGAGGCTCGATGTTGGATTGCTAAATAGCAGCTTTCACCATGCCGGAGTCATGCGGTACACATCAGAGGAACTCCCACCAGTCTAGTGCATAATGATAATGATCAATCTAACAAAGTGTCTTACTATCCACTATAACTTCAGCTCTCCTCCAAATAGACGGCTTCACATTTATTTGTGCTTGTACAGTTTAAGCCTTTTTCTAATGGTCATGCTGGTGGAATGAAAATCAGCTTGTCAGATATCTGTATTAATATAATCAGATGAAGCAATTCAATGTAAAATATAATAAAGTTTTAAAATATGTAAAAAAAATAAAATAATAATAAATAAAAAATAAAACAAAAATTCTAATTGAATTTCTATATTAAGATTCAAGGCTGGAACGAGGGCCCTCATAAACAGAATGAAATTGCATGTTATGGCTGCTGGGATCAAGAGCTTAAATAGGCTGAATTAGAGGTTTGCAGAAAGAACAACATCAAATTATCCCTGCATATCGTCGCTGTCTAAAGAAATACAACTATCTTCAAAATGGCAACTTTACAGGAGAGGCCAAAAACCTCATTTAGTTATAATGGAAGTCAATGGAACCAGACTTTTTTCCAAGCAGTTTTGGTCCATTTCTGTTGGTCTATTCATCGTGAAATGTCCATACAGTGTAAACAGCTGATGCTGTGTTCAAATGATGCATGGAAGTAAAAATCAACAAAAATGGAGATACATGTTTTTCATTGGACAGCGACTATATTCATGAATTTTGTTCAAATCTTTGTACATGGTTTATAGCTTATCTGACATTATGCTCACTGATCGCCTGAATACAGATTAACCTCAAAAGATCGACAAATATGACTGTCATTGTAGTGTACTATTTAAACGTGTTTATATAATTACATAATTAAATAATAATTTATATTTACATTTGATTTATATTCTGAAAGGTGTGAGACTACAGTCCTGACCTTTTCTCTTTGTTTTGATATTAAGAGCTAACAAACACATGAGGAAAAAACTAAACCGGCGAAAATGTGACACAATTAAGTACACAGTTATATCATGAATTACATTTGCATTTTATAAGAGATGAACAGGCCATTCCTGAATGGAACTGGAGCTGTAGGAGCAGGAACATTATTAATTTACTCAAGCAGAAATACTTCACAACTAGGATGATAACAGACAAAAATTTGGAGACTAATAAGTTATTTGAACTTAGAATAGGAAACTCCTTAAATAATATTTTCCTACTACAACAACCAAGTCAACAAAACTATCATATAACTCATGTGTATTCATTCCAATCAGAAAGTTTTGACCTTCCACTAAAGTTGTTTACCTCACAAGAAAGCCGACCAAAAGAAAACACATTTAAGTGAACTTGAAAATTTGAAAACTACATACTTTAAATGTTTACACTTTAAACACATGTAAATTCACTGATTAAAAATGATTTTGGAACAACCTATGAAAACTAAAATGTACTTATATTGTAATTGTAACTTTCAAAAGCCCAATTAAATGCATTTAGTGCTTTTTCTGAACACCGTGAGTTGCACTGCAGGTTTAGTTATACAATTTGTAAAAATACCGGTTATTAAACTTGAAGTGCATTAGAAATATACCACTGAAAGTAGTGATACACTTCAGCTCTACTCTTCCACTGTGTTATACTTCAATTGAAATGCCCTATGAAATACAGGGGAATAGGTGTGGCATGCCACAGGTGGATTGTGGGTATTAAAGTCCTTACCTGATTTCCAGAGAGCAGCACGGCCCCCGGTGAGGGACTGGGACGGTACGGAATTGTGGCTCCCTTTGGAGGTGACTGCGGAAGACAGAGCAGAACACGGAGAATTGAATCGCGAGTGCCGGAGCGAGGCGTGACATCCTGTGATGAAATTTTCAGACCGCATTGGATCGAAAGTGATTCGGGAAGCACAGGGAACCACTTGGTTTACCGGCTGTGATTTCAAGGCTTATTTGCCGTGCCCTGTGTATCCGGAGCAAATTCAGACCCAATTGAATTCTCACTTGCAGGGGTTCTTCAATTAGGATACAAGCGATAGAACATGCATGCTGCTAATAAACCTTGTATTTCCAGAATAGAGCTGTACCTTAGTATGAATAACTAAGCTTCATATGGCATGGTGTAAAATGAGTTTAATATAACAGCGAAGTCATGCACCTATTTTATAACAGAACAGAAATCTTATGTACTATAATGACTGTGGAAAGTCTCAGAAAATGGCGAGTTGGCTTCAGTAGCTGGCGCTGGAGACTGATGTGCTTGTATTACCTTAATGAGTAGAAATGCTGACAAGCTGAACACAAATGTAATGTGCTTATCGATCAGCTCTTCGGCACATTACTTAAGAGCGGCCCATTATCTTTAAACAGGAAGCCATTTGCTTAGATTATTTTCTGTGTATTGTCGAGATTGATGATGCTTTCTCGTGATAGTGCTTGGAAGGGGCATTCTCATTAAGCTTGAGTGAGCTGGACGAATCAACGTAACCGCATACCAAAAAAATTAACGTTGTTGATCTACGATCAGGTTTGGCCTTTACTTCAATCGGTAGATTGAAATGATAATAATAAATATTAAGTTTCATCTCCTCCGCCCACCACTCCCACCTACTGTCAAGAAAAAAAAAAAGGCTCAGCCTGGTCAGAGACCATCCTGGGTACCATTTGTTACTGTATGCAAGGAAAACATGCCATGATTTCCCGTTCACATCGACCTACAGTGCATTCCCAGTATAGGGGTTCAGTGACGAGCTGCACGGTCTTGTTCTTGCACTACACGTACTCCCTCTGTCATTGTCCACTCGTGCTGTATAATCCTGGTATACACTGGTCATTTTCACTGGTTCTCTGACTTCATTAAGTACGTCTACCTTGTATCTTCTCTCATTGTCCATTTTATCAGCTCCACTGACCATATAGAAGCACTTTGTAGTTCATCTGTTTCGCTGTATACTTTTTTTTTTTACCCTGTTCCTCAATGGTCAGGACCCCCACAGGACCACCACAGAGCAGGTATTATTTGAGAGATGTATCATTCTGCTCTGCACAGCTCTGCAGTGACACTGGCGTGGTGGTGGTGGTGTGTTATTACTCTATTGCTGGTCCTTGATGCTAATACTACATCTACTACCACCACCACCACCACCACTACCACTACTAATACTACATCTACTACCACCAGCACCACCACTACCATTACTACTACCACCACTACCACTACTAATACTACATCTACTACCACCACCACCACTACCACTACTACTACCACCACCACCACAACAACCACTACTATTACCACTACCACAACCACAACTAATACTACATCTACGACCACTACTACTACTACACCTACTACCACCACCACTACCACTACTACGTGTACTACTACTACTACCACCATTACTAATACTACTATCACCACACCTACTACCACCACCACCACCACTACTACACCTATTACTAAAACTACCACCACCTCCACCACTACTATTACTACCACCACCCCTACTACTATTACTACTACCACCACCAACACTACTATTACCACTACCACCACCACCACCACCATCATTAGTACTACAATACTGCTACTATTACTACCTCTACTACTACTACTACTACTAATAATAATAATTTCGGGACTTAATTTAAGTGTAGTGTGTAGTAAAGTCCCAAACACTGCTCAGTGTCTGTTTCACTGTGGCTGTGGGCATCATACTATCGGCTACCATGCACATTTCTACAGTATGATTCGCCATTTGCATAGAGTTTAATCCAGAGCCAGATTATGAAGTCATCAGTCACATAATGTATACACTGCTTAATTTCAGCAACTTGAACCACCTTCCCCTGCTTGAAGGACACTGTTTGGTTCTACTGTATACTTTGCAGCTTTAGTGTAGGTTTATTTACTGTCAGTTCTACTTTGTTTTTTTTACGGTGAACGTTTTGTCAGGAAGCAGGATATATTCAATTCTAAATTGGTCTTTGTTGTTTTCTCCTGATGAGCTTCACAGTACAAAACAACTCTGGCACAAAAGCACTGTGTTCAGCAAGGTCACTCAAAGAACGAATCAACCTTTAAACACTGAAAATACCAATTAACTGTAATACTACTGAGCTTTTGTTCCTGGACAGTTAAGTTTTTTGTTTTTGTGTCTTTGAAAACGTGCTAACATTTTTTAACTGCTAGTTTTCTTTTTAAGTAAAATGTGTTGATAAAGTTCTTCATGTCTTTGTGTTCTATTAATTAATTAAATAAATAAAAATTAAATAACTGGCAGCAGCAATCACTTTATTGAAGGTATTTGATTGCAATAATTCAGGAAAAAAACATCCGTAAAATAACGTGTTTTATTTACAAAACTTTAAATAAATTTATTATTATTATTATTACAGTTTTTTTGTTTGTTTACAGTGTTGGCATAAAAGTCACTATAAAACTACTTATTGCTTAGATGCGAATCATTAGTATCACTGTACCATTCGCTGAGTCGGTATCTAACAGATAAATCTTATATTGAATAATACAGTACACTGTGCCAAAGGAGGAGCAACGTTAACAGAGGTCCGGAGCACACTAGCCCGTCGCTCTCTCTGCTTGGTCAGGTGAAAACAATCTGTTTAAACATTCATTGGGTCACTTTGCATAATTTGCATCCCCCTCCAGCAGGTGACAACAGCCAGCGAGGAGCATTCCAAAAGCCGGGCCTACAGCTTTCAGCGCAAAAACCCACCATGGCTCCGGCAAGCCTTCCTGTCTTCCGGCCCTTTTACCGCTGGAAGGAGCAGAGCGTGTGTGAAGCCCGCTGATTAAACAGTAAAGCCCTCCTCCCCGTTTGGGTAAAAGGACAATGATTTGAAAGCGAATTCATTTCGGATCTGAGGGAATAAACTCGGCGATCGTACCTCAGTGACGGATCTTTTCTGCTCGTTTAGAAGGAGCCCTCAGAAGTGGATAGAAAGTGCATAAGAAATTACAGAGCCACTGCATGCGCTGCAGGAGATTAATATAGCAGCCCTTGTAAGCACTGCTCCGAGATGAAGCAGCAAATACTGTGCAGTATTTTAAAGAAGGTCTTTAAAGCTTTGTCAGGCTTTACACGCTGCATTTGTACTTAAAGCCCCAAAGAGAAATTGCAAAAGTAGCGTCAACCGCAGGCCAGCTGTGGCTTAACCTACAAAGCCTAAAAGCATTAACGCTGACACTGACGAGTGCAATATGCAGAAGTTTGTGAGACTCTGGTCAAATGACACATTTTGTGGAGGGTCTGGAAAGTGAAAAGAAGTTCAAATGATGTCTTAAAGTGAAGGCCAAGCCAATATATAGCCAATATATCAAATATTTCCCATTGTTATTATTGTTATTAGATTATTCTAAAAATATTACATGATCATTTTAAGTATTTTTATTCTATTGACAGATCATTGTACTTGTGAAAGGAGGTTCAAATGATGTCTTAAGGCAACTTGAATGTAGTCAATATAGCAAATGTTTCCTATTATTATTAGTCTGTTCTATTATATGATATTATTATGTGATCATTTTAAGTACTTAAGTATTTTTATCCACTGAAAGTGTCTTATTCCATCAGCAGCTCCCTGTACTTGTTTTAAACATTATTAAAGTAATCTCAAAAAGATGAAATTACTAGATAAAAATGACTTGTAACACGTAAATATGTGTAAACACAGGTTAAATAAGCTTAGAATATTCTTACCGAAATCTCATAATGACAAATATTACATATATAGATACAATTATATAATATTTTGTCTCTGCACATTTTAATGTAAAATTACTGGATTTGACATAATTGGGCGGGAAAAACACAAAATTTGGCCACTGCATAGGTTAAAAGCACAGTATTTATATATTGCATTTGCATTTAAATATGTTTTAAAAAAACAAGCGCAATTTTGCTACGCTAGCTTAATATTATGTCAAAAACAGCATTTAAATATACAGTCCAAAACTACGAGACAACATTGAAAATCTGGGAATTTTTTTTTGGCCATTTTAACCTGAAAATAATAACGGTAAGAAAAGTCATGACAAGTAAACTGATGATATTTAGAATATTTCTAGGTTACTATTCAAATTTAGGCAACATTGTGACTGAAGAGTTGAGTGGTTTGCCAATAAATGGTTCTAGCTTCTTCTTTCTGAGCCACTAAAACAGATCTAGACAAGCAGCAGGTGGGTTACAGTACGTTCAAATTGTAGCCCACACACCACATCTGGATCCCGTGTTAATCAGTCTCCTCCTGTCCTCCTGCAGGCCCAGGGTGAACATGATTCTTTGTACATTCAGTTGTACATTCAATTCACTTAAACAGGCAACCGGTACACTGAATCAAGCACCCCTTCAGTAGCCCTTAAACAGCCTTCTATTTTGGTTCTTGTGTGCAGATTAGTTCTTCATGTGCAGCAGCTCTCGCTATCGATTCAGTCGGCTGTGGAGTCTGAGGGTCAAATTAAAGCAGAAAGAAATAACCAGCAGTACCTCGAGTATGACGGTGCAGATGAGTTTGACACACTGGATGATGGCCTCTTGGCTTCCAGATATCGTCACCCCTCGCTCTGTGGAGTTGGGAAGCAGGTCTCCTGCTACCTGCACTTGCGCCCCCGTGCTCTGTCAGTCAGAGAATTAGCAATTAATACACAACTCTGAGACAAGGGTCCTCTTGGTGGACTCCAAAACTGCTATAAGTCATGAACAAGCAGCCTGTCAAGATGCTCTGCAGATATTCACTCAACATCAACATGCATTGACATTACAAAGTAATCAATTCCACATTTTAAGGTTTCTCTCACTCAAGAAAGCATCAGTCGGTTGAGAAGCTGAGTCAGCAATGCTACCAGTGCATGAAAAACACAAATGTGCATAGAAAGCCAAGCTGTGAAATTCAGGTATGCATATGAAATATACAGTACATATGAAATATACATATATGAGATCTGGTTGGAGCTTATGTAGAGGTCTTTTCTATCTAACAACCTGGAGAACCTAAATCGAGTGTCTGTATCAGGGTTATGCCTTGGGGAGCCAATGGTTGTGGTGGGCCAAGGGCTGCAATGACAAAACAATACATACATAAGCTCACCGGAGTCCCCTGTGACTAAAACGTACCTAATACCTAAAACGTATGTAATACCTCCATAAGCACAAATAACAGCTGGGATTGGATTTGGCATGGGCTGGACAAGTTTCTGGATGTAGGCCACATCAATGTTCAGACACCCTTACATCAAAGAATTACGCAGTTGAGCCAGATTTGGTGGATGGCTTCCCTGGCACAATTACAAGGAGAATTCCCTGTAGACTGGGATTTTAGCCACTGCTGGTAGACCCGTATGACCGTACGCTTCCATACACCTGCAGATTCAGCTACTTCCTTCACACTATGGTCTTTGGCACGCCCAAATGCAGTCACTCCTTTTAGCCAATCATTAACATCTGCTTTGGAGCCATTTTCCACAC
>CM067494.1:3612460-3627043 GCA_034552555.1 Semaprochilodus insignis
TAGGTACGTATCAGTCACAGGTGACTCATATTTCTTTGACTGTGAGCTTATAATAACCAAAAAATAGAGACATACAAAGTTCCCCTGCAGTTCCACATGTTGCTTATTACTTAAGTAGGTTTTTTGACCTGATACTTTTGCTCAAGTTGCTTTATAAATGAATGGACTTTCACTTTTACTTTTCCCAGTGTTTTCCATCTGAGTATTATTGAGTAGGCTACTCTACCCACCTCTGCTGAACACTGAAAGTCTAGTGAAACATTTTGTATAGTGTGGAAAAATCATTGACATTTTTGCCATATCAGCCTCTCCTAATAAATAAATAAATATGTGTGTGTGTGTGTGTGTGTGTGTGTGTGTGTGTGTGTTTTCTCCTACTGTGTTTCTGAGTGTGTATGGCCTGCGCTACGCATCATCCATACAAAACAGGAAGTGCTGCATTTTTGAAGCTGGCTTTGCACACCGGCACATTAAAACTTAACAATGGCGGTCCTGAACAGAAAGAGAAAAAAACCCTCCAAACTAACCTCGTTCCACATCCACACCGGCAAGACAACTCTGCGCTGGGAGAGCGCGAGGAGAGGCGGGAGAGGAGCATGAATATTTAAATGAAGGTTTTCATCTCAAGGGCTCCTCACAGAAGCACAAACGTGCAGTCGCGGCCAACACAATATAAATTCATTAACTCCTGCTAAATGGCAGTGTTGGTATTTCAAGGCCTCTGCCATTAAAAACGTGGCATCCAGAGACAGACTGAGTAGAGCTTAGGAAGGGCTCAGGTGGGTCTCTATCTGTGTGTGTGTGTGTGTGTGTGTGTGTGTGTGTGTGTGTGTGTGTGTGTGTATAAATGTGTGTGTACACTTGTTTTCATACATTTTAGGACCAAGATGAAGAAAAACAGGTGAGGTTCTAGAGCACCTACATATTTAGGTACTTGTACTGTATATGTATAATACATAAGTGATGTGTTGTCATTACACACAGGACCTCACATGCTGGCATTTACACACAGGACCTCACAGAAAAAGAAGAAGAACAGTTAATGGAACCAGACTTCCCAAGCCTTTTGGAAAAACATTTCTTTGGTCCATCCGTCATTAAAGTTACACAAAACATAACAAGTATTTTCCAAGTAGGCCAAAAACCGGAAAACATGGAGATACGGGGTTTTGCTCTGACAATCTATATGGGACATCATGTATCATATATTTGCATATATATACACGCTTACTGGACTGTCACCTGTGACTGAAACGTACCTAATAGCATGTAACATCAGTGTTCAGACACTCTCACATCAAAGAATTGAGCAGTTGGGCCAGGTTTGGTGGATGCCTTCCCTGGCACAATTCTGAGGAGAATTTCCTGTAGACTGGGATTTTAGCCACTGCTGGTAGAGCCGTATGACCGTACGCTTCCATACACCTGCAGATTCAGCTACTTCCTTCACACTATGGTCTTTGGCACGCCCGAACGCAGTCACTCCTTTTAGCCAATCATTAACATCTGCTTTGGAGCCATTTTCCACACATGGAACGAGACATTCCCTGCACTGTAGCACCTCTTCTCAATCTATGGATCCCGTCACTCACACCCCACAGGTATTAATTGTTCCATCATGTTGGTTCAGCGGCTTCTGCAGGAGCCTGAAGTTACTACCACCTTAAACATGCAAGGTAAGAATTTTTTTGTCTGGTGTCAGAAAGCTGTTTTATCCTCCTGTAAAGCTCAATTTTTAAGGTGGACTGTATAATTCCTTGAGTGCTATTTTATAGTTTGGTGTCTTCACTTGTATTCTACAGTAAAGCATTAAGATAAACATAAGGAGAACCTTCTACGAGTAGCCGTGTCTAAACTTCTGACTGGTAATGTACATCGAGTCTGAAGTATCATTTACGAGCAAAACAAGCCACTGACACCAGCAATATCAGTGATTTGGCAGACCATGCTGGACAGTGCTCATGGGAGAACTACAGACCCCTGGTAGAGCAACCCACAAACTAACAAAATCAACACAGCACAGTGGATAGCTCGGGTTCCCCTTGAGAACCTTCAGTGTAACAAGAATCCAGAAGCTTGATGAAACGAAAGCGAGAGGCTGCAATCGCGGAACAGCTGGAAACACTGGCTGTGTGGAAGACATATACTGTGATATATACACTCGGTGGTCAGAGGAGGAAGTCGATGTTGCTCTTACTGAGCGTGGAAGTTCAGTGATTCACTTGGTGTGTTCACACAATGAAAACACTGTTAGTGCATTGCTGAAATTCATGCAATTGATGAAGCTTATTTTGTCCTGCTGCTGGCTGCGTGCTTTTTGCCTGCTCACCACTGTCATATTCCCCAAATCAAAGATCTCTAACAGCACACATTGGCCTCTTTTAAACCGCAGGTCTTCTGGAAAGCCACACAATTATGTAAAACTGGACATACTGCTCAGATTGTCTCTGGTACTTTGGGCAAAAATCACCATTAATTAAAAAATGGTAAGTTTACAGGAGAGGGCAAAAACCTGATTTCATCTGAATGTAAGTCAATGGAACCAGATGTTTTTCCAAGTGAATTAGGCCCATTTCTGCTGGTCCATTCATCACAAAATCTTCACACAGTGTAAACGGCAGCTGCTGTGTTAACATGATGCATAAAAGTAAAAATCGACAAAAATGGACATTTCTTTGGACAGTGACGATACACAGTATTAAAGGTAGGTAATACAGTGATCTATTATTGTTTATGAATATATGTATGTGTGTGTTTGCTCCCTTGTTGTGGAATAATGTGTGGATAGCTTCAATACACACACACAGTAAGACAAAGATTCAGCATGTCTTACCTCTTCTCGTATCCTCTTCACAGTTTCTCCTTTCTGGAAAAAAGAAGAAGAAAAAAAAGATCAGAAAATCATCTTAAATTCCTCCCCCGCTCCCTCCTGCTACCTGCCTCGCTGTCGTCTGCGATGTCCTTCTACCTGACGAATAAATGAGCTTCACTAGTTGAACAGATAGGCCAAATTAACATCAATTCTGCTTCACTACCCAGCAATATGGTTTTTGCATGAATAGGTCCCACAGGAGCCAGTTCTCCGATGGAGGCCCCACTGACTGCTATGACTAAAAGAATCAATAGCTCACAATAGAATCACTTAGCCTGATGCTCCCGGTGCTGATTGTCCCACAAGCAGAGCCTTCTGAAGGAGCCCTGGTGTAAACGTGAATACCAGTACGGGTTGTCTCCTCATGATATGGAGTTTTACTAAATGGATCATACTACGGAATGGGTTCAAAGTTCAGGAGAATGATCCATATAGTACTACTATAGTATCTCCTGAACTGGTCACGTACTAGCTAGCGTTTCTGGGTTCTACGCAAGATTTTCCGTAACAAAACAATAATAACACAACCAAAATCTCACTGGTGACAATTTTAGCAGAGCTCAAACACAACTCTGAACACTCTCACACATAAAATCATAATATTTTTCATTTAATAAAATAATAACATTTAGTGATAATGATCATTTAATTATATATATAAATTTTATTTTTTTTTTTAAATCTGTGTTAAGTCTGTGTTTCGGTACAGACGCTTCCTCATGTTCCACACTGATTTTCAGACTTCAGTACAGATTTACTTCTAGGAAACAAGTCAGTCTCACTTCCTTCTTTAAAATAAAGGGGTGTGGCTAATACAATGCTCTGCCTACACAATGAAACTCTTTTTGTTTTGGTTTTGACATGAAAAAAATATAATTTTTGTAAGTCTGTGTAAGTTTGGGACAGATACCTCTCAGCATAAAGTACTATAGCCATGAAAATTAGTTTATTACTATCTGTATTAACGTCATGGGTTTAAACAGATCAGAACATCACATACACAAAGCTTGTGTATATGTAATGTCTTGAGTACTTAATTTTTCTTTTAATATATATATTATTAATATATATATGTGCTATGGCAAGTAAATATTTCATGAACTGTGATATATATACACACACAATGAACACTGTGTTCATACTTGAAGGCTCAGTACTAGGTATATATATTTCTTTTACTGTTGGGTTGCAGTTTGAATGAATTCTGTGGAATAGTCCATATACGGCTAAGCCCCGAAATGGTGGCTCACAAACAGCCCCATAAAATATATATACACAAAATAAAGCATCGGGAAAATGTTCTGTTTTGCTGACTGCGTGCTGCTGACGCTTATTATTATTACATGATCTACTGATATGATCTCTCTGGACAAAACGGACAAAACTTCACTCTTTGGGCAGCAGAAAAAAAAGAACAGAGCAATAAACTGGCAGTAAACACGAGCAATAGAGCGAAACAGCCTTGTGAGCTACAGCTTCAGAACTGAGGACGAGTGAGTGTTAACTATAATTGCTATTATTAATAATGCTTTATGATATTTGAATCTTGGAATATCATTATCATATGAACACTTAGGGGCCATTTGACTGACAAAATGAAATGTCAATGAGAGGATGATCTCTGACTTTTGTCCAGCCTTACTGTCTGGAAGGCAGCACAGCGCACAGTTACGGGAGTGGATCCAAATACCCGAGTGTAGTGGCGGGGTTGACTGCTTTTTCCCCCATTGTCTTTATGCTAGGACAATGAGGGCTCTTACGCCTCAGCCAAACAGTGTAACGGAAGGCTGGTTCTCATTTAACTGAAGGGCTGCAGTACAAAACAAGTGGCCACCTGTGAAACACCCTCATTTGTACAGTAGTGCTCAAATACTGCAGTGCCTACATATGAATTTATGTCCAGATAGTTCTGGCCCCACAACCAATAGTCGTCCTTAGAAGCTTCATAGCTGGAAAAGTTGACTCACAGTTAGTGTGGCTCATTAAAAGCTCATTTGTGTAATGTCTGTCCATGTTAATGCGGCTGAGCTAATCAGCTGTATTTGAATGTGGGCGGATCTAAATAGCTTTATTTGGTGGGAAGTCTGTATGTCTGCTTGGTGTAACTCCGTGTGTTACAGATGATGTCTTCACTGCTCCTCTTAAAATGTGGGAAATATTAGGAAATGCACTTCTATGAGGGACGTCATATGCAATTCCCAACAGCTTTGACAGGTTAATTTATCTTTTATTTTTTGGAAAGTGTAAAGCGTCCTTGGGTATGTGAAAGGCGCTACAGAAGTGTAACCTATTATTATTATTATTATTATTATTATTATTATAATAAGGCTTACCAGAACCACTTTTCGCTCCCTAAAGAGTGGTTTCAAGTGAGTGAAAGGTTCTTTAGGGAACCAAACATAGTTCTTTTAATGCACCTATCCATAACAAACAACTATGTATATTACGACAACTATACATACAGCCATATGCAAAAGTTAAAACTCCACAGATTGCAAGTTCTACTGATGTTCTAAGTGCAAATAAGTTACACTTCCTCCACAGAGAACAAACTTAAGTATGGCATTCTTCTGCAGCATGCAGTGCCGAGTTTCTATTTACTTGCTGAGTTTAAAGGGGACCTATTGGGCTCGTTTGCATTTCTACTAAAATAGATTTACATGCTTCAATTTTCCCAAAACCCAATATTTTGTCTTATACTGTACATCTATATTTACCCTCTATCTGATATGCTCTGTTAGAGCTCCTGTATCTTTAAGCCCCACCTCCTGATGAGCCCAGTGTGCTCTGATTGGTCGGCTCACCCACATTGTTTTTACCGGTCAACCACCAAAGCGTCACCCTGCTAGCTCCAAGTTCCACCCCGACACCGCTGTCCCTATTCTTATAATGGTGTCGGTTCTGCTGTATCAGTGTGACCCAGAGTCCGATCCTGAAAGTCAGGAAGAACAAGCTGGTAGATCCACCTTCGCAAGCTAGACTAGAGCAGAGTGGGCAGTTCTTACTGGTTTGGCTCTCTGTGAGTTGTGTGAGGGCGTGCAAAGCTTGCCGATAGGCTGGCAATAAAGACATGACGACATCACCTTGTAACAGAGAAAAGGGCTGGAATTCCAATTAGACATTCAAGGCAGCTGAGGAAAGTGGTTTCTGTGGGAGAGTGTTTCTCCCTCTGGCGTGTACTTTGGCTTTTATGACTTGGCAGACTGTTTACATGCACAGCAAGCTACATACACACTAAAGGAAAAGGGAAAAACCGGAAAAGCATAATAGGCACCCATTAACAGACCCTTTAACTGTGGAAGAAGAGAAGAGAACTGTTCTCTCATACTTATGTTCACTACGTGATTTCGGCACATATAAGCATGTTATTTGACCAGGTGCGCCCTAAACTTCTGCATATGACACACATCGGTGTGACGGATAAATGTGTAGCATGTACTTTTCAGTTCTCTGCTTCTGAAGGGTGACGGAAGGAGGAGGACAGGCCGAACAGAACTGCAACGAGCCCCTGATGGCCTGCTGGCAGTTAACATGGCTTATGCCAGGACGTGATCGAGCATTAAGGGATCACAGTTTCAGAAATGTCACTTGGCTGCCTGCATATAATTAAGAGAGCAGATTAGCCCGTTCCTTGCGGTGGCTAACAGGAGTGAGTCAGATTCACACAATGATGATGCTTTTTGGGTAATGGTGGCTGGTTTATCAGATTCAGCATTGACTTAAAGACTGTTTCAATGGCCGGTCAGCCTCTCAGGCCACCCAACACCGTGCACACATTCATTTGCATGTCTGAAATATTCAAATTTACCTGTGGGTAAAACATAGATAGGGACATTTTGGCATCTTTTGGCGAACTCTGGTTCAGCTTAGAGGTTTGGTGAGGAATCAAGAGAATGTGGTTTCAGCAAATCCAAGGCCTTTCTGCAAGCTGTGTTAGGTTATTATCAGCCCATTCTTGAGCATAGTGCAGTATGGCTGTAATACCCAGGGGCACCACAGGATCATAATCTGGCCCTGCCTTGAGCACTAAGTCACCCATGTTACCCGTATAGTAAATCCGGCCATGTAGTCAAAAATCTTGTAGCCAAAAAGTCTTGCTAGCCACGACGGAACGTTTTCCTAGTTAGCTAGAGCCTGATTTCTTTTGGCATCTCCCTAACATTGTCCCCCACACCAAAAATATACAGAATCTAAATGTTAGTTCTACATGCCTATGGCCTATTGAGTGGCCAGTTAAAGTTATCAGGGCATAGAAAAATGAAGAATTACTTTGCATCAATCATGGAAACAGTTCTTCCCACTGTCATGATTAAAGGGTAAAGGTCAACAAGACAACCAGACGGGAATTCATTAACATTGATCAAGATGGTTTTCGGCACTCCCAGTTTGCATTCATTATAACTTGAGGGAACATTCACTAGTATCACTATCTGCATAATAAAATGCTGGACTTTATATGAAAGAAGCTCCATTATTGACTCAGGAGAAGAAAACAGGCTAGAACAACAAAATATTAGACTTGGATTATAGAATATTAGGCTACACTAATAGAACAGACCTGACTAATAGAATATAAGGCGAGACTAATAGAACAGACTTGAATAATAGAACATTAGTCTTGAATAATAGAATTTGAAGCCAGAATAGTTAAATATTAGGCTCGAATAATATAATATTAGGCTTGAATAACCGAATAGTAGGCTTAGATAATAGAATATTAGACCAGAATAATAGAATATTAGACTTGAATAACAACAGTAGGCCTGAATAAGAGAATACTAAGCAAGAACAATAGAATATTAGGATTGAATAATAGAATATTAGGCCAGAACAATAGAATAATAGGCAGGGAATTATTTGAATATTAAGCTTAAATATTAGAGTATTAGGCTTAAACAATAGGATATCATTCTGGACTAATAGAACAGGCTAGAATAATAGAATAATAATATAATAATAATAATAATAATAGAAGAATAAAACCAATTGCTTTACCTAAGGCAGAAAGGATCACATTGGATGCCAAGACCAGTGGATTCCTATCCAGCTATAACAACTGTAACTCTAATAAATCATATCATATCGTAGGGCTTTTGCTGATTCCCACCCTTAGTATCTGCCCAGCTGAATTATGGATATCAGCACTGGAAGCATGAAAGAGGGATCATACCATCTCTACAAGCGGCACAGGTAGGCTAGCACGTATGATCTCAGCTTCAATTTCGGTTATGTTTAATTTGATGGTCTTTTTATGGGAGCGATAGCAGTGAAGCAGCTGTTTGGAGCGAGTGCGCTGTTAGCAAAGACAAAAGAACATGTGTCTTGAAAATGATGCTCAGTAGCAGCAGCAGACCCTGATAAGTCAATTCATCTCAGCTGAATAGTGGTCTATCTGTCACAGACTAAATTCCAGCATGCCCTGGCTCACTGTGTGCTAACGTTTGGTTCTTCTCCCGGGAGGAAAGTTGGATTGTGCAAGTGTGTGTGTGTGCGCGTATGTGAGTCTGTGTGCACTTGTGTGTATGTGTGTGTGTGTTGGGGAAGGCATAACACTGGCGAAAACCCAGGGACCTATTAGCAGGCTGGTTCTGAAGAGAGCTTCTGTGTCGTGAGTGATTCTCTGAGAGCCAAGGACATGCTATAACTGTGTGAGTGTGTGTGTGTGCGTGTGTGTGTGTGTGTGTGAGAGAGTGTAGCAATGCTGCAGGTCTTAAGAGTGAGCGTTAGCTAACAGTGCAAAGCTTAAAGGAGCAGCACACACACACACGCACACACTCACACGTGGCATTTTCACACTGCATGTTAATGATAATGGGCTTCGCTGTTATGAAATCACCACAGACAGCTCCATTCATGCTGCCTTCAGGGATAAACAATGTCAGCCAGACTATTAAACGATATGAGATGAGAAATGTAACCAATTCGCATCATTACTGTGTAGACGACGAGGATTAATTGAGCGGTTTGATATCAGAAACCTTAATAGTCAATCACCGTGATTATAGTGTACCACGTCAGACGGTGAACCTAAGGGTCCCCAGCTTACACCGGCTGTATCTAATTTGCATCAGTAGTGTATACGATGAGGATTAATTGTGCATTTATCATAAACAGGTAAACAGGTAATTAAATCCATTATGGTTTACATGAAACACTTCTAGCACTCGTCTCAGTTACTGCCAAAAATATGAATTATTTCATACTCAAAATCCACTCAAAGCCATCAAGCGTTTGGAGTCTTCTTTCCTATGGACACCAATTAATTACTGGCTATAGTTGCATTACTTCCACAGTCATGTGCAATGTAGCATATTAGCATATTAGTATATTAACAGTAAATACCAGTAAAATAGCAGCAGTGTATTTTGACTCCACAGTCCACTGGACCATGAGATTACAGTGATGTAGCTCCATATAAGCTCAGCAGACAAAAAAACAAGTTACCTCAATGTGTTTAAGGTGGTAGTAACTTCAGGCTCCTGCAGATGGTGCTGCACGAGGATGATGGGGCCATAAATACCTATATTATTTATTATAGTGTTGAGTGACGGTACTACAAAGAGGTGCTACAGTGCAGTGAATGTCTCGTTCTATGTGTGCAAATGGCTCCAAAGCAGAAGTTAGTGATTGGCTAAAAGGAGTGACTGCATTTGGACATGCCAAAGACCGTAGTGTGAAGGAAGTAGCTGAATCTGCAGGTCTATGGAAGCGTACGGTCATATGGGTCTACCAGCAGTGGCTAAAATCCCAGTCTACAGGGAATTCTCCTCGGAACCGTGCCAGGGAAGGCATCCACCAAATCTGGCCCAACTGCTCAATTCAGTGATGCAGGAGTGTCTGAACATTGATGTGGCCTACATTCAGAAACTTGTCCAGTTCATGCCAAATCCAATCACAGCTGTTATTGGTGCTTGTGGAGGTGTTGCATGCTATTAGGTACGTTTCAGTTAGAGGTGACTCATTTTTCATCCAGTGAGCTTATTATAAGCTACAATTAAATACAGTATGTCCTGTATTTTTACGTAACACCTGTAAAATCAATGCAGTTCAGTAGCCAGTAGGTTACAGTCAATTTACAATATATGTCCAAAAGGACTTAAGTTTATTTTTGACATATAAATATATGTCTTCTTTTTTTGATGTTAAAGATACTGTGCGGTACATCTCAATGTCAATTTGCTGCAACTTGCTTACAGAAAACATAGTGTGAGAAGTTGGATGTGTTGATTTCAAAATAAGAGGATGGATGCAGTATATTATATCAAATAAGTAAAATGACAATTAAATATTGTGAAATCCTAGCAATAATTAACACTGTACATTATTGTTAAATATATATAATAATATTTTAATACATGTAATTAATATATTTAAATATACATAATAACATGTATAGTAATATACTTCAAACAAGGAGGATAAGATTATAAGATAGCTAAGATTATATAAAATAAACAAAAAGACTATTACAAACTGTGAAATCCTAGCAATAATTAACACTGTACATTTTATTACGGTAGAATATATATAATGACTTTTGATTTCAAACCAGTGGTGACAAGCCATCCTGGCCCAGACGCATGTATTTAGATTGTCATAGTTGAATAAATAGAGTTAAGTTCACAGAGCTGACATGCTGTGAAACCTCAAACACTTATTTATGGTATATGTATAAAATATATACCCTCGCTGGAATATCCAGCCAGTGTTACTTTCATTGGAAACTGTACTCACTCTACAAAAATAGGGATTTTCATATTTAGATTCAGGTGAATGCTGTGTTCACACTATGAAAATATTATTACTAAATTTATTAAGTAATAAATGCATTCTGATTCTGCTTATTTGATCCACTCATACACTTACAACAAAATTAACTGCTTTTATAAATAGAAAAAGGCTCATATTTGAGCAAAATAAATGATAAAAAAATGAATTGTGATTAACCTATAGAAAATAATATATTATTGCATTTGATTAGCATATCAAAGCAAATGTAACTCCTCCCATCTTCTAAAGGTTAACCACAGCCAACACAAATATCAGCCAAATAAAACCACAACAAACATCTCGTCCGCAATAGACAATAATGTCATGCAAACAGACAACAAAAGCCCAGTCAATAAGATATTCAGAGATGCTCACCTTGCCTATGATGCTTCCGACCTCCTGCAAAAAAACAGAAGACAACATGAGCCAAATGTCAGGATATTGATTGAAGCACTCCTCCTCAGACATCTGTCTGTGGATTTGGACGTCTGTGAGCTGGGCCTGGTCACGTCTATAACAAACCCGTCTGATCACTATCGGATCAGGCTTCGGCACCCCCAACCCCCGAGGAAGGCCTGCCATGTCCTCATGAAATCCCTCCACCATTCCACTGGATCTTAGGACCAATATGACCTGGAGCTATGCATAATTTAGGAAGCAGTTCTGAGATATGAAGTGTTTATGAGAATGCATGGAGAAGAAGTTTAGGCAATATTATTATTCCTGAATGAAGATTATAGGCAAGACTGACTACCTGGTTTCTACTAATCCTTCGGATGTCCTTCAAAATCTGTGATGAGTTTGATTTTTTTTATCTTTGGTGTCGAACCAGAGAGCGGGGTCGTATTCAGAGACTTTGGTGACTTTGGTCTATTAGCTCGCTTAAATCCACCGCCGCTGGAGCTCCAAAGTGTGCATGTACATGTTAGCAAAATAGCTAAAGCAAACTTTCTGTGCACTACTGGGTTTCCTATTTCTGTAGAAATGATCTTCCAGTTATGCTTCATGCACTGCGTTTTCATCCATATGGAGTGAAACTGGCCTGTATAGGTGCTTATTACTGATGCTAATAAAACACAACTTTAAATTCTTTTCCATGTGTCTGTGACATAAAAATCTGATTTCTGTCTTTCCATATCAAATAAAAGCATCAACAGTGTTGAGAAACCACATTATTCATGGAGAGAGGACGATCGAAGGTCATTATTTGTTTTAGATTAGCATATGGGTGACTTATATAAATACAATTGACTGTATAAATACATATGTGTGTATGTATACAGTACAATTATTATATTTGTTATTTATGTTATATTTTTCTTGAAGAACTTACTAGAACTTTCTGCAACTGTCCAGTTCTGTCCAGTAGTATAGATGGGAGCGTAAATACTGGTGCGTTAAAACAGCCATTTCGGTTTTGATGTTTAAAAGTGCTGTCACTGAGTCACGGCATTGGTACTGCAGGGCTGGGAATAACCCACCACCCAAATAATACCTGCTCTGTGGTGGTCCTGTGGGGGTCCTGACCACTGAAGAACTGCTCACAGAAACAAGGTTTGTGATGAATATGGCTGTGTTTTTGTTTTTTGCTGTGTTTTTTATGTTTTGCACAGAACCAATGGGCATATAATGCATAGAAGCCAGAAACAATAATCTTATATATACAATAATTATATATATATATATATATATATATATATGTATATGGGTGGAGATTTAAGTGAGCTAACAGACCAAAGTCACCAAAGTCTCTGAGTACGACCCCAGTGAGACGCTTTCTGGTTCGACATATATGACATGACATGCATATATGACAGTTTCATCTCAACTTCAAACCTCTATTTCTAAACCTACTTCTATTTCTAAATGTAAATAGATTTCAGATTTCTATGCGGTTTCATTAGATGGCAAATGATATGCAACTATCCCTGAACATCAAAAACATCACGTATTTTATTTTATTACTTATGCATCAATACAACATACGTACCAACATATACATGAACAGTAACCCCATAAACTGCTTTCTGAGGTATTCATCCTGAGACATATCATAACATAACGCATATTATTTGACAACAGCTAGGAAGCAAATATGTACGTTACACTGTTCTAAGAGAGTGAGGAATTAAAGCGGGTGTCCATGAGGCCTTTGCGGTTTAAGGGGTTAATCTGCAGAGCAAAGACTCGTAATGATTTATTAATGATTCTACTGTGCATAAATATTTCAGCTGACAACAACTTATTCAATGGCAATTACATGCAAATGGCAAATGAAATTTTCCATTTGCATGTAATTAAACGTATGTGTGTACACCAGCCATTTGTGTTTACATGCATGCATTTAAATACATGCAGACGGCCAGCATGTATATTTGTGGGCGTTCTTTAGGCTGGCAATGCATAATCTTTGAGCATCTGTGAAATCTGCCATTTGCATTTAATTAAATGCATGTTTGTACACCATCCATTTATGGTTACATGCATTCATTTAACTGCATGCAGAAGGCCAGCAATGCTGAAGCAGATGCGTGTGAGCATCGACTGTGACAGCAGTACAGAAAAATCCTCAAGCAACTGTGACAAATCTGACGCCCGATTGACCTAATTATTACAAGCGGACCAGCGGATCCACGTGGACCAATGATCGGTGTCCTCAAACCCAACAGATTTGAAAGCAACACTTCACCTCAGCATGCAAATACGGTGGCGACTTGAGGTGACCACTTATCTTGATCTTATTAGCATAACCTTAATGCCAGCCAGCGTTAAGTATTCATTTAAAACCCATTAGAGCTAAACATCTAGCTCCAGCTTCCCAAAGGCGGTGTAGCGCAACAGTCACTGAGTGTCACATGGTTCCCCGTCTGTTTTGTTTGGAGATCAGCAGCGTAATATATGGAGCTTCTCCTGTTGGATGTTGCTATTTCAGGATGAGCTGAGAGCAGAGGTATGCATGTGTACGTGTGGCCTACCTTGCCGTGCATGAGCAACCTGAGGGTGAGAGTGACGTTCATGCCCCCGTCTCCGAAGTCCTGCTCACAGTTCATTCTGGCTGTGGATTCTGGCCCAGGGAGTCGCATGAAAGAAGCGATGTAGATGATGGAGCTGTCGGGGGGGATTGGGGGGGGAACACGGGATCACTCCTCTTCCTCTTCTTTGTTGTCTTGTTTTTCACAACACTGGGGGCGAGAACAATGCAGGTAAGGCACCGAAGCACACCAGTTCATAGTCGGCAAGGTCTCTGTATCACTAAAGCCCTAGTGAACGTTAACTAGTGACTTCTTTTCAGGTAGATTAATGGGCATACAGTGTGTATATACAGCTCTGACCTTATGAACAACCCGTCTAGCTTTTTGCCCCCATTTGCAAAACTGTCTGCTGAATTAGCACATTAAGACATACCTTAATCATAGACTTTTCATACTGAACAATATTGAATTCATCAATAAATGCATAATAAAAAATGCATAAATACAAATTGCAGAAATAATGCACACTGGGTCTGTTAAATTCCAGGAATTAATGGACAAAGGAACAGTGTTGGTGATGGGTAAAGGAATGAATGAATAAAGGAACAGTGTTGGTGATGGATAAAGGAATGAATGAATAAAGGAACAGTGTTGGTGATGGATAAAAGGAACAATGTTAGTGATGGATAAAGGAATGAATGGATAAAAGGAACAGTGTTGGTGATGGATAAAGGAACAATGTTAGTGATGGATAAAGGAATGAATGAATAAAGGAACAGAGTTGGTGATGGATAAATTAATACATTGATAAAGGAACAGTGTTGATCATGGGTAAAGGAATGAATCGATAAAGGAACAGTGTTGGTGATGGATAAAAGCAACAGTGTTGGTGATGGGTAAAGGAATGAATGGATAAAGGAACAGAGTTGATGATGGATAAATGAATAAATGGATAAAGGAACAGTGTTG
>CM067494.1:3636720-3661205 GCA_034552555.1 Semaprochilodus insignis
ACTCGACTTGTCACGTCTGGAGGTTGGGGGTGGGGGGGTGACATCTTTGCATCATTAGGGTACCGACATCATTCCTAGCTTCTGTGTTTCTCCTTCCCTCTCACAGTCGCTCGCTCACAGACCAATTAAAAAGACTTTGTCCAGGAGTGATTGCGCAGTGAGACGCACAGGGACATGCTGCTCAGTGGTCACACCTAGACAGTTCTACCAGTGTCTGAGCCTTGGGCAAGAAATGTCTGGTTTTGTTTCAGTGTCGCTAATTGATGCGAGGCCCTGGCACTGTCTCCTCGCTTGGAAGCAATAAAACACCGGACTTAATGAAGAGCAATGGGCGGCCATTAAACGACTTTTTGGTGTCCTGCAGCGACTTGAGGGCACTCCCTGTCAGGACTGGCAGTAATGGACAACAGCCAAGCCGAGAGAAGCTCAGACACACAAGCTATGGCGAGAGGTCAGCGAAGCCAGGCATATCGGAAAACGTGCTGTCTTGGACTGCAGTCAAAAACGAAGGCAGACTTTCTTATTTGAACTAATAAGGAGGAGACCTGTACCTTACCTCCAAAAACCTAGGGCAGCCGGTCAGTTTCAAAGTTTCTAACATGAAGACAGCAAGTAAGGATGATTATGAAAATCCAGGGTANCAGCGAAGCTAGGCATATCGGAAAACGTGCTGTCTTGGACTTGGAATGCAGTCAAAAACGAAGGCAGACTTTCTTGTTTGAACTAATAAGGAGGAGACCTGTACCTTGCCTCCAAAAACCTAGGGCAGCCGGTCAGTTTCAAAGTTTCTAACATGAAGACAGCAAGTAAGGATGATTATGAAAATCCAGGGTATGAGGGTGGACCTATAACTACTTGAATGAGAGGTGGTGGAAATACACTCATCGTCAAAAGAACAGCCGCACCCAGAAGGAAGTGTGGGATTGCAGTGCTGTTGGGAAGGAAGATAAAGGTTACCAGGAACAATAAACGATGATACATTTAGACTGATATGGACAATATTTATTGAGCTACACATACAGAAGTAGTGTCTCTCAGTATGGCATAACATACTAGACATCTCATATGGAGTTGTAGAGGTTCCTAATGGTGTCCTGTNTGCGGTAGGGGTGGAGGTGGAGTGACACCAGGCCTTCTACAGGACGTGTGACACATATCAACAAACCGTTCATCTTGGCGCTGACCATGATGCCTCCATACACAGATTGGTTGGTCGTCTCCACCAAGACCAAAGCGGGACTCGTCACTGAAGATGACCTGCTGCCATTGTGAGTCACTCCATGACAGTCTGGCACGTCAACATTGCAGTCTTTGACGACGTCGACATGGAGTTAAGGGCAGTCGTCGTAACGGTCTGCGTGCATGTAGTCCTGCGTTGTGCAGCCGTCTGCCAATGGTGCTGGCACTGACTTATGGAGGGCATCACTGCTTGCTGAATGTCTACAATAGTGGCTGTTAGGTCAGTGTCGTCCTTGCTTACAGAACTTGAATCATTTGCATGTCTCTCAATTCCTGTCAGTGGATTCCTTCTGGGTGCAGCTATTTGTGCAACTATACTTTTGATGATGAGTGTAAGATGCAGTCAAACAATGATCCAATGCAATTTGAATCCACTGTACCTGAACATCCTGATTTGACCTGACGAAGCCTTAAAAGAATTATTCCAGACCTCTAAGGATTCTTTCCTATCACTCAAGAACGCAAGATATTCCGAACATCCTCCACAGTTGAAGGAAGGGGAAGGGAGGCAAGGAAGGGCAAGGAACCTATACCTACTTCAACATTTGATTGATTCTGGACTCTAATATCTTGTTATTCTTTTTTCGACCTGCAGTCTTGGCTGCCATGCCAGAGCTTCGGGATCGATGGGGTTTTCAGCCTTGACACGGTTCTCCACACTCGGCATAGGTGGATTCATCCTGAGCATCTGCATGCAGGCAGACATGCTACGGCCATAGCTGAGTGCTACTATTTACAAGGCCCCGCTGTTGCTTACAACCCCCACCTTCTTCTCAAAGCACAGCTCACATATCACGGCGTGCAGTCAAGGCTGCACACTCTAGCGTGGCAGGTTTATGCATGCTTACCCCTCAACCTCCCCACCCTCCGAACCCCACAATGGCGCATTCCACCCTCACTGTCACTCACTGTACCAAGAGACCACCACTTCTAAAAGTGGTGCGGTGGAAGGGGTGTACACAAACAGGTGCCTAGATGGTCACCGGGGCCTTTTATTTTCATTTTAGCACGGCAAAGTAATAATACAGGCCTTCTTGTTTATCTCGGGGCGGAGGAAGGGATGCAGGATTGGCTGAGGCGTGATGGGAAAAGATTGCAACATTTGCCAAGACCATTTTCTTCCAGGGTTTCACCCTGGGGAGGCAGGAATAATTTCAGTGATGGGGGGTTGGGAGGTGTTGGTGATTGGGAAGAATGTGTTGTGGGTGTCCTTCAGCACGCACAGTGGAATTTCTATTGCAAATGTGATATCATAGAGCAAATGAATCACGTTGCATAGAACAGGGCTAAAATCACACATTCCCCCCAAAACGTACACAAGCGCTTCCACAAACTCTTTGGCCTCAGCTCGCTGTCTCTCTGATTATGCCGGGATGCTGACCTCTTGCATGACTGATTCATGGCCTGTCTCTGGGGTTTAGTGCTAGCGTGGCCGTCATTCCACCTAATGGTCAGGCCTCCTTTACTCTTCTGGAGTTTCAGCGCTGACTGGCCTTGGGCTTGGCAGGCCATGCTGAGATAATACAAACATTACCTCACAGCTGTGTTGCTGTTATTGACACGCCGTCTGGTTATGAAGTCTTAAGAGTGTAAAGGAGAGCAGGGCACCACCGAACACAGTTTGGTTTTTGTTCAATGTGATATATCTGTGCAACATCCAGCATCGGCGGTTTGGTCGATTTTGACCTGCATGGTACCGGCTTGACTCACCTCATCTGGTTTTCCATTAGACCAACCTGGTACCTGGTTCTATTTGTCTCACCTCCATTGAGGTTCCAAGCAAACTGAGCCGATACCAAGAGGTGATGTAAAATGCTGCCGTCAACTGATTGACCAGTGCATATGTCCTCATGCCAGCTACCAGGTCAGTGTACCCTCACACATAGTCATCTATGAGGGTTCGATTCTCACCCTAGGTAACTACTCAGTGCTATACCAACAGGAGCCCTTGGGCAAGACTCCTAACAAGACCTTCGATTACCCGTGTTAATGTAAACTGTGAGTCGCCCTGGATAAAAACACTCGCCAAATGTGGTAGCCTGATTCTTTAGCTTGAGAGCCATTTACATGCTAACATTACAGATTATCTAACATTATTACATTATCAAGAAGGTGATCGAATAAAAACTGCTGTAAGAAAATAGCAGACGAAATTGACCCAAAATAGCAATGCTGAAATAACCGGTACAACTAGCCTTCTTTAACGTTTACAAAATTGTGCATTTTTGGACAACACGTAGGCTATTTTGTGGTGATGGGGGTGGGAGGTGGTGGAAATGTGATTAACGGTAAACTCAAAGATTAGCTAACAACACAGCAGCTGCTAGCCAATATGTGGAAAAGGCTAAAGCCCTCTGGTGCCCAGTGTAGAAAAGAAAAGAAAAGAGGAGAACGACCAAAGATAGTAAAAAGACAATGTAATGCGATGAATGAATACTTGATCTGTTGCCTAGTAATATAATATAATACCTCATAGCTCAGTTAGCTAGCTCGGTAATGTCTGCTAATTTAATAAACAGTTAGCTAGCTAGCAAGAGTTAGCATCAGTTACTTCTACCCTAAATCTGTTTGGAAAAGCTGGAAAGACTATGAAGGTGTACACTTCATCTTGTAAGTGTGCTGCCTGCACAAACCATCCACTGTCTGCCCTGAGGGTAACATTCCCTGACATTTTAGTCTAGTTAGCTAGCCAGCGTTAGCCCTGCTGAATTAAACTGTGTTTCCTTTAGTCATTAATTGATGTATGTGCCCTTAGACTTCCATTTTCAGTTCATTCATTGTATTTGATATGTACAGTAAACAGCAGCATCATGTGAGAGGAGTGCTCACTGAACACATGTTCTGTGTATGAATGCTAGGAGTAATATACTCTGGTTTGTGTTGAGAGTGTCAGAGGCTGTAATGTGGCTCAGGTACTAATATTACTTGGGTTTCACCATCCAAGGAGCACTAGCCAAAATCTTGCCTGGGGCATCACACTTGTCAGGGCCGACTCTGTATAAGTGTATTACTGTCCCTCTGTGTGTTAAAGTCATCAAATAAATGCACTGGATAAAGCCTTCATTTCACCATGACTTCAGTGTGTACCATCTGGCAACCCCTCAGTTTAATGTATAAGGACAGGCTCAATATATATATATATATATATATACACACATGGCCAATTAAAATAATTCATAAGCATCCTTTATTTTATGAGCAACTATTTAACGAAATTGATCAATTTAACTCCAAAACAGCACAATATTGTATATATATATTGCCCCATACAGTCATGTTGAAGTTTCACTTGATATTTTCAAATGAGATAAACCCGGATGGCATTAATGGGAACGTTTGCTGGGCGCATGTAATGTCCTTATTAGTGGCCTTATTAGTCCTAGACACAAAGCTGCCACAGACTGGCATTTCTTTAAGCACTGCCATCTTTGATCTCCTAGGCAGTGGTTATGCAGGGCACTTCTGCCCAGTTGTGATGTCATGGTGACGCACGCTTGCTGAGAGGCTTTCAGGCCGAACTGGCACATGTGGGTACTGCACACACACACACGCACACACACATACTGCGCACACACACGCACACGTATTGCACACACACACAGAGCAATTCGCCTCTGCACTGACCAGACCTTGACAGAGCAAATAGAGAGAAGAGAGACAGGAAAAAAAAAGATGAGGCTGCTTTGTCAGTCCTCCCACAGCCTTTCCCTCTTTCGCTCATGCTCTCTCTCTCTCTCTCTCTCTCTCTCCCCCCAGTGCTCACGATCACTATAATTACGTGGGATATAATAGTAGGGGTGCAGCGGAGGTCTCTGTTCTGAAGATAGTGAGCTAGATGTGCTGGACTGTACAAAGCAGTCAACCGCAATTTGCTCTTTTATGACTAACACTCTTCATGGCAAGTGCATCAGTCCTTCAAATTTTATAGCAACAACCGTTCGCGCAGAGGTTACGTCGGCATGCAAGACCAGCTAATAAGCACCAATCTGAACAGACTTCTCAAGCGGCACACGCAATGGGCCCTCCTTCTGATCACTGTCTCTTCGAATCCGTCAAGCCCTGGCCACTGGAACGACCCGAAAGGTCAATACACGCAATAGCGTGCACCTCCAAGGTCGCTGTTGAGGGGAAGGAAAGTCGTTTGATTGTTAAAAGCTTTCAGCCGTATTATCAGAATTATGAGACTCCGGGCTCAGACGGGCTCCTTCGGGTTCAGGGAGGCTCGTGGGTTCTTTCAAGCCAGCCTCGTGTGGAGAATCGCGGGCCAACATCAGAGGGAAACTGAAGTGCCAGTGCTTTTTTGTTGCTGTGGTAATATTTACACACTCTCTCTCCCTCTCTTTCTCTCTCTCTCTCTCTCTCTCTCTCCCTCCCGCTCTCTCTCTCTCACCTCTGAAAAGAGCTGAGTGCACAATGCTGGCGAGTGGAAGGAAATACTGTGGACTGAAAGGAGCTATGGGCTATGACTGACAGCCAAAACGGCACCAGTGACCTTGGCCACTTGAGGGCCTCGTGTCCAGTCGAGATTTATAAGGGGGGCCTGGAAGCCACTCGGAGAAGGGAGGGACAAGGAAAGGAGGGGGTGTTTGAGGGGAGCGTCAGAGAGTGAATACTGCCTAGTCCTCGGCGCCTGTCATATAGCGCTGTGCTAAACCCTGAGTGGGGCGCCACACGTGGAAAACCCTTTGCCATACACAGCACCGAGTGCCAGGATACGAGCACAATCGCACACGGACATGCGCTCGCATGCAAACAAATAAGCAAGGACAAAATGGATTTGAGTGCTAAGCAAATGTTCACTGCTGAGGCGTTTTGCAAACTACCCCCCACCCGCCCGCTTGGTGTACAATACTGAGGGGAAACAGGCCTGTGCTGGTAACAGATTCCTAGCATTCGGGTAACTGTGTGGAAGACAAACAGGGTAAAGTCAGGAACGTCCAAGAACTACCAGAAGGAAGGCCTTGCTATAATTAAGCTCACCAGACAAAACGTGAGTCACCTTGTGTGTTTAAGGTGGTAGTAACTTCAGGCTCCTGCAGATGGCGCTGCATGAGGATGATGGGGCTATAAACACCTGCGGGGTGTGAGTGACGGGATTCATAGCGTGAAGGAAGTAGCTGAGTCTGTCTCCTCTTAAAGGTGCAGACACCCTCCCCACGGGCCAGAAATTTCGGGGTGGAATATAGGGGTGGCCAATCACATTTCTGGAGGAACACTCCGGTCCCCGCATGCATCAATATGTGTTTTCAATGACCATGTTCAGAGTTCACTTGACCGGATGAAAAGCCAGGTGCAAACACAATTGGGCTACACTGTGATCGGATTACAATCAGATCACACAGACCACACTCGGAAGTGGTCCAATACAGGAATGCAATTTTTGCTATGCATGTCCAGTTATGTGTACTGAATCGCGTCTACTGAGCTCTGACTAGTAGTTGACGGGAGAAACCAGGAAAAATCAAGGATATGTGGCCAGAGTTCCTCAAACCAAGAGCCTTCTTGCACTCTAGGCTGATGAAAGTGTATAAGCCAAACTTGTGGACTAGTGTTGTAATGTAATGGAAAAAGTAAACAAAAATAAATAAATAAATAAATTAATTAATTAATTAATAAAAACGAAAACACACTGTTTCATGTTCATGTGCTGTTTACACAGTCAAACATTAAAGCCCCCGGAAAACTAAACCTGGGTTCTCTTTCTAATGAAGTTGATCTTGTTCCTCTGGGCCACAGTGTAATATACACAGCATGTCTTATGAATATCTTCCCAAAGGCTCATAAATAACCCTTATACCTCTCCATGTTTCTCTCCTCTCCATGTAAACTGGGTGCTGGTAATCTTGGGTAACACTTCCGTAAGCATTTCCTAACCAATTACAATGCTGATGACCCGCCTACATACAACAGCTCCAGAGTCAGATTCTAAAAAAGCTAAAGCCAGCCAAGACACCGTCTGTTCTCAGAGCTGCCGAGCGGGAGGAGGTTCGGAAGCATAAAGTCCAGAAGCAGGCGGTTCTGACACTTCTTCCTCCATGCCATCAGGCTGCTGAACAGTCAGTAGTGCTGGTGAATTAGTCAATGAGACTGTCATTACTCATCATCATCATCATCATCATGATCTCCATGGACAATCCACAACCTTACTCTCACCATCACCCCACATACACACACATTGAGTATATATAGTAAACAGCAACAACTCTGTTTATCCAAATACACAGTTTAATATAATGGTAATATAAAGTTATGAATAGAACCTATGATGTATATGATATACATATTCCCGTATATGCAGTTAGGGGAGTCTAAGATACAGGGTATATACAGGGTGTGTGTGTGTGTGTGTGTGTGTGTGTGTGTGTGTATGTATATGTATATATATATATATATATATACACACACACACACACACACACACACACATTTCTATTCATCGCCACTATTTGAAACTGTAGATTTGGATAAACAGAGCTAATCTGCTGTTTACCACTGTATATATTCATTGTCTAATGTATATACTTTTGTATTTAGTACTGCAAGGGACGACACAGCTAAGATTCTCACTCACTGTGTAAATATGACAAAAATTATTTAATTAGCTTTAGTTAGCAGGCAAAAACTAGCCTAGCATAACCCAAAGACCACCTGCCTGTCGCCTGTCCATTCGTTTATCGTTGTCATGCAGAGAGCTGTCAATCACGCTTCTCATTAGCCACGCCCCCACACAGTTCTCAGATAGGTCTGACCAGCAGTTTTTAAGCCATGTTTTATCGTACTACATCTCAGATTTCGCATTTAAGCTATGCTGGGTATTTAATATAACCCACAAATTTAGTATCATACCAACATTATTAATATTTTACTCCGAGTTCCCCGGGGCTTTAAAGTTCTACCATCACTTGAGCTGGGCTGATGCCACAATAACTTGGTTAACCGTCACCGGGGACAGGCCTAGAGGGAAAACATTTTGCTGAAATACATAAGAAAATGTGCTCTTGAATCCTCTCAGGCCGCTTTATTTCAGGGCTGAGGGCTGGAACACGCTGCTGGAAGAACATAAAAATCCCCCACTGTTTTAGCAACTCCGCTAATCAGTAGCACGAATCAGATGGGAAGCAAAATCAATACCTTTGATGGTGAACAAATCAGGTTGAGCAAAGTCGACAGATTCTGGCATAACTCGTCCCAGGCCCTGGCGGAGTGCCCACATAAATCCTGAGCTAGGGTCAGTTCCATCAAGTCGAACCCTCGCTTGAATCATTTAATAACAGAAGGAACGGGGCTAGAAAAACCCGGTACGTGACCTCCATTCGCACTCCAATCTGAGTCACTGTTTGTACTGAGAGAAAGCATGGCCATTATTCAAATGTCTGGCACCGTGGAGCATTTGAATGTCAGGATTTCAGAACGCATCTCTGATAGCACGCGCTGCCATTAGGGCATGGGCGACAGGCCGGAACTGATATGATATCATTCTAATGTAGTTTGGAGGAGGCAGATTTATCCATGTCATGTTTCAAGGATATTGATCCTCCGTGACCATGACTGTCTTCCGCTGGAATTAATACCAAAGTCTCCCATTTCAGTCACCATACATTCAACAAAACGTCACTGAAAGGTCGAACACTATATTATACAGGAGTTCATCATCAACTCTATGGAACCGAGCGCCTCGAAAACGATGAGCCTTTGGTGATGTCCCGTAGGGGTTGCGTTTTCACAACAGAGCTTTTGTTTGAACCCAGGACCGCTAGATCTTCAAGTTCGGTACATATCAAGTACTATTTACACTATTTTGAAAATAGTGGTCTGGCCACAGAAAAGGGATGCATGGAATAGCGCAATCAATCGGATGGAATCCTTAAGTCTCGAAAACGATGAGCCTAGAGCCTATTTTGGTGATGTCCCCGTAGGGTGTTTTCACAACACACCTTATATCTGGACCCAGGACTGCTTGATCTGGGAGTTCAGTACATATGGTTAAGTGTGAAATTTGTTTTCGAGCCCGAGAACGTTCCAGAGAACCAACCTCTGGTCCTCCTAAATTAGTGGAAGCTATCTGCTCCCAGTGTTGCATGTGGGGCTGCGTGATTGGTTCATTTTGTTCGATCTACCGTTTGTTGACTGCTGCTGCTGCTGCTGACTCCACCCACTAAGTATGCTCAGAATCAGTCCTGGGTAGAGGACTCAATACATTCAGGACAAGTGTGAAGACGCCCATAAACTATTAAACTATGACCCACAGAGGTTACGGGTGCATGCATCTCCATGTTGACCTCTTCTTCTGAGGTACTTCGTTTCCTGTCACTGCTAAATTTCCTTCGGGATCAATAAAGTATCTATCTATTTATCTATCTATCTACCTGTCTATCTAAAACATGAATGAGGTGTCTGCTGATACTGGATAATGAGTATTCAGAGTGTGGTTCAGATCGGTAAGCACTTATTACTGTTTAGTTTAATCAGTGTAAAGCCATAAAGCACAAATGATCCGGTCTCATATTCCTATTCCTGTGTTTTCCTATTCCAAATCCTAGTTTGTGAGAACCGGATAAGTTCTCTAAGTTTTAAGTTCCTCAGCAAACAGATGCAACAACAGTCACATTAAGGCGAGACACGGCAGGTAAAGCCATCGTGTTATCATGCACTGGTCAATTTTGTGATTTCTGGCCATTTTGCTTCCGTAACTTCTTTGAGCTTGTAGAGTTCTCCCAAATTTGCCAAACGTCAGCGTTCCAATGCAACAGACTGCTGATCTCTCTTTCTCTCTCCTGCACAGAGTTATCAGACCCAAATATGGCCGTTTCCTTTACATCATCAACCAATTGTGAAAGACAAAGTGGGATTTAAACCTAAGCATGAAGTCTCATTGGTTGGTGTTGATTTCCAACGTGATTCGTTCAGACGTGTCACATGGTATGCTCTGACACTTCTCGGTTTCATCTTGTGCGGGACCTTAACAACCTCCAAGTGCCGAAAGAAGCGTGTCCAAAGTCCTCTCAGAAAAGACGACAGCAATTATCACTTGCGAGAAGACGCAAGGCGAAACAGACTAATGAAGCAGACGAAGAAAAGCCTTCACCAACGGCATAGATGTGCACGCTGTCATTCCGAAAACAAGAGGGTTTAGTTTAGTTGAAGGGGGCGGGCAAATCATTACATGGCAGGTCTATATAGCTGTTGTTTTATATTTGTATTATTACAGATGTTCTATATTTTTGCCACTGAGGATATGATTAGACATTGTATGTGTAAATAGTGGTTTCAAATCGAAACTTCTAAACACTCTCAAAATGAGTTTCTTCTTCCATTCTGATCCAAATATCTTCACTTTAGTAGCACTTGCATACACCAAACTTTCCAGTTGTATCCATATCATTATTCCGAAGGTTTTTACCACTGGAATTGACCATATATCAATCGTAGCCTGAGTTAGAACAGTTTATACCTAAAAACATGGTAAAAACAGGTTTCTTATGGCTGTTGACAGGATTTTCTGGTTTATAAAGTGATACACGAAAGATCCAAAATTCCTCCCTCTGCAAAAACCTTTGATTCGAATATGTCAGCAAAAATGAAACAAGAATTTTGGACCTCACTTTATCCACTGTTTAGATTCTTGGTCTGGAAATGCACGCAAATTGGGGCCTATTTAAGTAGATAATGCCTCATTTGCATATCGTCGCTGTCCAAAGAAAAACAAGTATCTCCAAAATGGCAACTTTACAGGAGAGGCCAAAAACCTCATTTAACTTTAATGTAAGTCAATGGAACCAGACATCTTTCCAAACAGTTTTGGGCCATTTCTGTTGGGCCATTCATCATGAGATTCTCACTCAGTGTAAACAGCAGCTGATGTGTTCAAATGATGCATAAAAGTAAAAATGGACAAAAGTGGAGATTCTTTGGACAGCGACGATATTCAAACAGAAAATTCCAGAACACTTGAAATACAAAAAAACCCCAGCTGTCTTACTGCAAGTAATTAACCAGGGAAGTTTCATGGTGATCTCTGGTTTTACCCTATTCACCTGCAGCGTCTTTAACACCTTTAGGGCCTTCATAACAGCAAAGTGCAGATTAGTTTTGCTCTGGCTTTAAAAGTCGAGATTCAGTTTATGAATTATTGTCTGTCTTGAAATCGTCTGGACGTACACGACGCACAACAACATGAGCTGTTTGAAAATGCCAGACGTTCAGACATGCAGACGACTTAACTAATTGACTTAGCTAACCAACTGTGTTTGTCTGAATATCCTCCACTGTGTGTGCGTGTGCGCGCGTGTGTGTGTAGGTAGCCGGGGGGAGGCTCTTTGATTTCCTGCACCAGATCTCAACAGAAGCTCTCTTTGTCGCCTAAATTAGCATTCAGACTTCAGACCTAGGAATTACAGAGCTCCTGGTGACCCTACGCAAGCCGTGACTCAATCAGCTTGAGGCCGGATTAAAGCGGGCAGGGGGATGTGAGGTAAAGGTGCGCCGTGTGGGCTCCAGCCTCTCCATACATAATCCTCATTGTTTGGAGCTTGAAATTAAAGCACGGCTTTGTTTGGTAGGGTAATTAGCGAGCGTATTCAAGCTCGACCCGTGCCTCGGAACTTCGCTGTGGCACTCCAGGACTTCTTGCTAATGTTATTGAATTTTTTGATACTCTTTTTTCTTTTTCTTTTTTTAAATTTACCCCTAGACGTCTAGAGCGGTTATTGTTGTGCCACAGTGTTTAGATGATAACATAATTACATAATGACATAGCCATGCACTTACATACAGTGTCTGTTTTGATGTCAAACAGCGGCCAAAGCATGGCTGGAGATCCTGCGAAACAAGACTATACGCCGCAGTAGCTTCTCACTGTATTCATATCAAATCATAACACCATATCTTCTACTCAAGCCGGGCATACACTGTGCGATTTTAGCCTGATTTTAGGCCCCCGATTTGGTCGGAGCCGACTGAATTTCATGATCGGGCCAAATTTCAGCTTCCTTCCTCTGGCGAATTTAGTTCGCCGTGTAGCGAGAGAGGGGAAGCGGTGGTTAACTGCCCTAGCGAGCTCCGATCAAGCAGTCGGACGATCGGATGAATTTCTGACATGTCCGAAGCTTTGGTTGCTTGTTTGAGCAGCTTCACGAGACGATCTCTCAACGTCGCCCCAAAACCACATACAAACAGTCACAGCTACGGCTCCTACACCGCTGCACACACATAACCGCAGGCTAGAGAGTCGATATATGCAATACCAGCATCTGTACACAGAGACTGTCCTACAGTGATGTTTCATATTGCCTCTGTAGCTCGTCTGGTTCTTAGATTCAGTGTAGTAACGTTAGCAAAGCTGTTGTAGCACAGTTGGTGTGTCAATGGCTGAATCCCAAACGCCCCCTCCTTCCTTCCTACGTAGTGCACATCGCAGGTTCTGGCTTCTACACCAAAACATTAGTCCAGTATGGAATTGTGTACACATGGCTGAATCCCATGTGTATTAGACATACGATGCACTGCTGGTTGCAGGAGGCACTTATCCTATGTAGCGCACTACTTAGTGAGCAGGGAGTCATTCGGGATTCAGGCTGTGTTGTTGCTCAGTACTCGGACGCGCAGAGTGTTGTTTTGAATGAAACAGCTTTATTGGGAACTGTCTGTAGACAGAGCTGAGCTGAGCTGTCTGTATGGGCTGCGTTTCACGTGCAGTGTGAGAACCCATGTCGCGCCATGTGAGTCAGACGGAGTGTAAGCACATACATTGCAGGTTTCCTCCATACACGGTGGGCAATTCAAACATGCAGTGTGAGCTGTGAGCAAACGAGAAGAATTTCATATTTAATATCAGCTATTATTATTGGCGATGACCGGTGCTGTGGTACTCGTGTCCCAGACCAGTCTCCACACCGTGAATTGGTCTAATATATAATATGATATAAACGTGCATCATGTATAAGTAATAATGCACTGACCTACATACTCAGACTCCAGGTCCATGTCTCTAGGTCTCTGGCATGGTTGACATGGACTCACCTCTACTGGTCTTTATTGTTATACTAGCGATAACTAAGTCTTTTAAGAGGTAGGCGTGGGCTGGTAAGGGCAGTTATGGGCTGGAGGTTAGGGAACGCTGGTCGCTGGTTTGATTCCCTGAACCGACAGGACATGACCAAAGTGCCCTAACCCCAAGACACCTTGCAGGGTACCTAACCCCTAACTGCTCCCTGGGTGCCATGGATAGGGCTGCCCTCCATTCTAGGCTAGTGTGCGTGTATGTGGGTGTTTCACTTCTCAGATGGGTTCAACACAGAACACAGATTCCTCTGTGTGCAAACACCAATGGCGAATGGTTCTACATTCTAAATTCATTCTAAATTCTAAAAGGTACATTCACACTGCAGCAAAAAGTCTTCGCATGCATCTAATCCATTCGCTTTAGAGCGATTTTTGCCATGCTGTGCTGAAACTTGAAGCCAACTACTGACAATTTCTTGTCGCTATAGAATATCCACAAATCGAGTAGTACATATTTCAGGTTTTCTTGCATCGTAGGATAATCAAATTAAAACACGCGCCGATGTTTGTTGCAGGTCCTCTGACAGCTGGTTTGCCGCCTTGAGCAATGACATTAGCGAATACCCCCTGGTATTTGGGGAGTCCCATGTTGGCTGCTAATCCATCTTTGGCTGGCGGCTAACTCACAAACTCTTCTTCTGGAAACCATGCAGCAAATTCGCAGTTTGGTTATGGGTCGTTCTACACACTAATGAAGATCTTACACATCTCCGCTTTTGGCGCTCTGAGGAATGGCCTTGAGTAACAATTCACTCTTCCCACGTACCTCTTGGGAAAACTGAGTAATTTCCAATTTTACAAATATGCTGCAATATCCTGTAAAGGTTGCCAAAAGGCTAACTGAGGGGTCCTGGGCTACCTCAGGACCACCTGTATTTCGGACCTTGGTTTGAGTTGTATTAAGTTGCACATTGCTTGGATGTGCTTGTATACAGCTTTTTGATCGCTTTGACGCACGGCTTCCGCATAGTTTTCTGGAATGTTTTCCCCATTAAGAATGAATGGGATGGAAAAGTGGATGCCAATGTACTGTACTTCTGTTTGACCAAGCGACACCAGGACAGACCACCCTCTTTGCCCCCCCCCCCCCTGTCTGTTTTCTTGAGAGTCAAACGAAATTCAATAAATCCCATTAATCTCTTACATCACTGTATCATAAGCCCACTTCAGGCTCCTGCAGATGGCGCTGCATGACGATATTGCAGGGTGTGAGTGACGGGATCCATAGATTGAGAAGAGGTGCTACAGTGCAGTGAATGTCTCGTTCCATGTGTGGAAAATGGCTCCAAAGCAGATGTTAATGATTGGCTAAAAGGAGTGACTGCATTTGGGCGTGTCAAAGACCATAGTGTGAAGGAAGTGGCTGAATCTGCAGGTGTATGGAAGCGTACGGTCATACGGGTCTACCAGCAGTGGCTAAAATCCCAGTCTACAGGGAATTCTCCTCGGAATTGTGCCAGAGAAGACATCCACCAAATCTGGCCCAACTGACCAATTCTTTGATGCAAGAGTGTCTGAACATTGATGTGGCCTACGTTCAGAAACTTGTCCAGCCCATGCCAAATCCAATCACAGCTGTTATTCGTGCTTATGGAGGTATTACATGCCATTAGGTTTGTTTCTGTCACAGGTGACTCATTTTCTGTCTGGTGAGTTTATATGTTTGCATTTTAAATGGTTGGGTCGGTTACTGAAGCTTTAGTGGTTGGTTGGGTGGGCCTTGAGTTGGGAACCCCTGACACGGCCGGTCTGTATAGGGCTTAGACTAGGATTTTATTCTAGGACTAAAACAATAGTTTCCTTGGCAAATCTGTCTCCATTTCGGGGCATCAATCCGACCACTGTAACTAATGTATCAATGTCCCAACGGTTATGCTCACGCCTCAACTCGCAGCGGTCCCATCTTGTCTCCATTTTTCTCATTTAGTGGGAAAAGCTCCAGCTGAGAGTAGGCGATGAATTAAATTTGCGCTGCGATCTAGCTAGGCTGGGAGTACGAGGGCTGAGTAGGTATTTAATGAGTAGAGGCAATAACCTGGAACCGCACCCCCCCCCTTCCCCACCCCACTTTTTTTTTTTTTGATTTAATTAGATGCTCCACAAAGGCAGTGCAGTTATTATCCTTCCTGGGCCCTTGCAGCGGGTCTGGTGTGCCCAGCAGGAAACTCCATTTCCACTCTTCTGCTCCGAGGTATTATTTCTCCTTGCTCAGCCGGTCAGCCCCTGCCTTGCTGGCTTCCTCCACTTCAACTGCCGAGAAGGTCAACGGGCAGAGAATATTGGCTTAAGTAAAAAAAAAAAAAAAAATATCTCTCATCTGTTTTCTCGTTTGCCGTTTGTGACCCCCAGAATCTGGCATGGCCCGAAGACCCGGGTGATGGAAGTGTAAATAAGGTGGAGATTGAAGAAAGGGATTCGGAAATAAGCAAAAACACTTGGAGAGCCTGGAAAGGTGGGGGATGTTATTGGATATGTGGGCTTTTTCTTTGTATGTTCTCTTACTTCCATGCTGATGAGCTGATAAGGGTGGGGGGGGGGGGGGTGTTGGGGGGGGGGGGTTCTTGTTGGCTATGTTTGGCTGGGTTTCCATTAGAGCACAGTTACATAAACTTGCTGTGAATTTGGGGAAAATGGATGCAGCGAGATCGGGCACGGAGGGGGAGTACATCTTCAAAAACCCGGCCGAAAGATTCCGTTTCTTGTTTCCCGCATTACACAGAGATTAGTGAGAAAAATCCAGCTCTTGATGAGCAAACTCGGGCCGGCCTGACACAAACTGACCCAAATACATAATATAATTCTGCCGCAACGCTTCTTCCATTTAAATGGAGGCGAAGCTGGAGTTTGGGAGCCTTCGTTATTCTGTCTTCTTGCTTTCCGAGAGGGAGGGCTCGAGGCATCTGAGCCCGGGAAGGGACGGCGCTCTCCAGTGACAGATATGTGTCTCGGACACGCTTGGTTTAGGGACTTGACGCCTGGGACTATTGGAGCGTGTTGCTAAAACAACAGAGCGTGCCACCCACACCCTCGACACTGCAGTGGATTCCGGCACTGCGGCCCTGAAGCAAAAGGCGCAAGCCTTGGGCGTACCGGGGTAGGGGGGGTGGGGAGCATAGCACTGTGGCAGGGTTTTGTCAGCTGCACAAGCAGAGAGGTTTGGGCGTATGCCTCTGATCTCAGGGAAGCTCCTCAGCTGTTCCAGCCTGGACAGCTGGAACCCAGCAGGGCTGGGGGTGGGTGGGGGTGTGGCGTCGTTGTTGTGGTATTGGCGGGGCACTTCAGACAAGCCAGTGGAGCCAGCAAGAGACAACAAGACACCTAGCTTTTCTTAAAAGCATGCCTCATTACAAGGGCGCAACATCAAGCTAGCTCTAATCCCTTCCTTTTGCCAGCTCTATTCATTCGGACCACACGGTGAAGTGGCGGTGCTCCTTTATTACCCTGCAGCAGAGGGGCTTCACTAGTCTGCCGGCACCGGAATGGGCAGGACAGCTAAAAGAAATCTTGGGTGCTAATTTTGCATTTAGTGAAGCGCAGAAATTTCAAACCAGTAGTTTTGCTCCGAGCTTCATGATCATTTTCCCAGGTACAGATTAAAGGCGCATTTGATCCACAAATCATATCTGCCTGTCACTGATGAGCTAAAAGAAAAGATTTTTAGGTTGCTACATGTATTCAGGTTTTGATTTGTCAAGCTTTCATCATCTGGCAAGGCTATAAATAGACCCCACTGGATGTTTCGCCTCAGTATCAGGTTGTGATGTTGTGTTCTCAGCCCAGAAAGCTTCTTTTTTTCAAAAATAAGCTACTTGATAAGAAAGAAATGTGACTATTAAAAATAAAAAAGGGGTATAATTGCATTAGTAATGCATTACAATGACAAAATTACACTCATCGTCAAAAGAATAGCTGCACCCAAGAAGGAGGTGTGGGATTGCAGTGCTGTTGGGATAAAGATTACCAGGAACAATAAATGATGATAAATTTAGACTGATATGGACAATATTTATTGAGCTACACATACAGAAGTGGTGTCTCTCAGTGTGGCGTCAGGCCGCCATGTTTCCTAACCCAACACACCAGACGTCTCGGCATGGAGTTGTAGAGGTTCCTAATGGTGTCCTGTGATAATCCATCCCATGCAGCTTGAATATTCTCACACAGTTCCTGCAGATGGTGCAGTAGGGGTGAAGGTGGAGTGACACCAGGCCTTCTGGTCGTGTGATGTGTGACAACAATCCGTTAATCTTAGCGCTGACCACGGTGCCTCCACACACGGATTCGTTGGTCGTCTCCACCAAGACAAAAGCGGGACTCGTCACTGGAGATGACCCGCTGCCATTCTGAGTCACACCATGACAGTGTGGCACGACACCATTGCAGTCTTTGGTGACGTTGACGTGGTGTTAAGGACAGTCGTCGTAACGGTCTGCGTGCATGTAGTCCTGCGTCGTGCAGCCGTCTGCCAATGGATGACTTGTGTAGGAAATCACTGGTTGCTGAATGTCTGCAATCGTGGCTGTTGGGTCAGTCAGGTACAGCGATAAGGCTTGCATGCCTCACAATATCAAACCTACCCACCAAGTTTCATTCCCCTGGGTTGATTCCTTCTACTATTGCAACTATTTGTCCAAGTATTCTTTTGACTATGAGTGTACCTAATATCACAGATTATTAGTTTTTTCTAGGACTACGATTTGCCTGTGGAAACCGAGCCGCAAAAACTCTAAACAAGCACTTTTAAAAGGTGCCGCCGCCGTATTTGAAAGCAGGAGCTGCTCTTCAGAGGAGTACTGTGGTCAGACTCTCTCAACTTACCCTCAAGGCCTAATGAGGTCTATAGGGAGCGAGAGCCTCATATGCTAGCCTTTCTGACACTCTGTAAGTGCCATGACCTCTTGCCCTTCATCCCCCACTTTCTTTCAAGAGAACTCTGGACACAATTAAGGCCGATGGCTCCCACCAAATAATTAAGAAGCAACACAAGGTCCGGTCTGGGGTTAATTGTATATTGCATTACAAGCTCTCGCGTCGCATGTTCCTGTGATGCTTGCCGTGCCAACATACTAAAGGATTATTATTAGTGGACCGCAAGTTCTGAGCAATTCTGTCCATTCATCGATCTCTGCTGCAATTGCATTCAGTCTCTGGACTCCTTATTTTTCCTGTCTCCGTCTTTTCTAAGCATCGACCAGTAGAGTTAACTGTTGAATCCAATTCCTTATTGCTCAGAAAAACTGATGTCAAAGGTCCATACGGAGAGTAGCCTTCATACAGCATCTCTATGCAGGGCATTCAGTAAGAGTAGCTCACAGTGCAGGCATCCCTCCTACAAACAGGTCCTGATGGACAGGTTGATTTAATAAAGCCTACGGACGTGACGGTAGAGGCCACTCTGGGTTAACTAAAGGTCAATTCAGCGCCGTCGCATCCATATCCAACATCTGTCAGTGTGTCATTCTAGCATTTACACCTTCCTAATGACATTACCAACCGTGTAACACAAAACTGAGTACAAATTAGAGAACTTCTTCAGTTGCTCCGTGGCATTTACACCTCCGTCCTAGGCCCGTGTTCACCTTCTCGTGTTTTTAAGCACGTTTCCAAGAATATCTATGCACACAGACACCAAGTCCTCCCGCACAAACATGGGCTTGTGACCGTTCGCCTTGAGCGCTTGTTTGCTGACATCCAAATGCCCGTTCTCCGGCCAAAGCAACGGTGAATCGGAGCTAATTAAGTGAAGGTGACCTTCTGATTTATTTACATTCTAAACGAAGGCGGCACACAATACCCTGGAAATCAATCAGGCCAGATAATCCAGTTCTCCTAAAAGGGGAGGCGGGGAGGGTAGGGGGTGGGGGGGTGCATCATTCATGGAAATGATTTTAGAAGGTGAAGGCTTATCCCACGGCTTTGTGCTGGCTCTCTCTGCTGAACCATAAACAAAATGAGTTGCTTATACGAAGACGAGGTACCTTTGTTTATGTTTGTATGTATGTATTATTGTTTAAATCACTGAGGTGCAACATAACTATGCTAATGGAACAAAACCTTGTCCCTCCATACCTCCACCATATTCCAGTTTCTGAATTAACTTGAAGGCACAGATCGGCCTTTTGATTTTGAGCAAAAATTCCTGATGAAAGGCCCAAAAAGTCCGGTTCTACTGACTTCCATTCTCCTGTAATCTCATATCACCTGTTTTGGAGGTATGAGTTTTGTTCTGTCTGCAGGGACATATTAGGGCTAAAACTTATTATCTTATTTAGTTAATATGGTGAATTTTGGTAAAGTGGGACACTTAAAGCTTCCTCTGTATCTTCCAGACGTTTAGTACTGCAGTAATTATTAAAAATGAAACATTAATTAAAATCAGCGGTAGGTGAAGTGATATAGCAGTATGAGGCAAATCATGCTAGAACGCAGTGAAACTTGATTTAGGGTTTGTAAATCTTAAAGCCCAAATACATTTACATTTAATGTATGTCACGTTGGTAATACATTTTTCCGTACAGGACCAGTCTAAAGTTTAGACACGGCTACTCATCGATAGATTATGTTTATCTTAATGCTTTACTTTAGAATAAAAGTGAAGACATCAAACTATAAAATAGCACTCATGGAATTATACAGTCCACCTTAAAAATCTCCAAAATAGAACTTTACAGGAGGACAAAACAGCTTTCTTAACCTGCAATGGAGGTTGATAAGAGTTTATTCTCAATAGCAACAGAAAATGTTCTAAGTACAAATAGAAATGGAAGCGTGCTTTGAAATTTAACTGCATACAGTAGACGATTTGCTTATTTACTGTATATTCACACACAAAAATCAACCAAACGTCTAATTTAACCAGGAATATCGAAAGATTTGCACACCGCGATAACTTGTGGTGAAAACAAGCTGGTGTTTGGTCGGCAAAGGCTGCGTATTGCATTTCCTAATCTACTTTAAACAGTATAGGCGAGATTTCAAGTGTTTTATCAAGGTATCATGTTAGGTTATATGACAAAGACAGCAACAATATACTCCCCACCCCCTGCTTCAGTTTGGTTCTCCTCATGATTATCTTAATGCTTTACTTTAGAATAAACCTGAAGACATAAATCTATAAAACAGCCCTCATGGAATTATGCAGTCCACCTTAAAAACCTCCAAAATGGAACTTTACAGGAGGATAAGACAAGCTTGTTTTCTAAGCAGTTCTGGAGCAATTGTATTGGTCTGTCCATCATGAAAACTCACTACATTGAAAAAAATAACTAGAGCTTTTAAATTGTGCTAAAAAGAGATAAAAGTTTTAATATGCAACTAAACATGTATTAGATATGGAGATATGACCGTAATACAATACTCTTGACATACACATCAAGAGTATATGTGGTATATGTGGTATATGTGAGGATATGTACTGTTTCAGACTTCTCATCTCATCTGTTAAGTGTAAGTCTGTAGAGTCAAAACAACATCCACTTAGTTGGGTGGGTCTAAACTTTTGACTGGTACTGAATGTAGAACACTAAGCCATAAAATCCCAATGTTCATTCAGTTAAACAAACCTAATAGATATTTATTTGCTCTTGAATATTACACTAACAACAAAACATCACATGAAGAAACAAGCCACGGCCACGGCACACTAATTAGCTCGGTAGTAATACAAATGATCTAATTATTAGTTACGCTATAGTAATTCTGTGGGTTTATGGCATTAACGGTGGGGCTGGGTGTGTGGCTTGTTAAGCCATGCCATCTTAATTGTGATTTACTGCTGTATTCCAGTGTGCCGCGCACTTGCGGCTGTGTGTGTGCGTACCCGTGCGCGTGTGCGTGATGGAGTAGCCTGACAGCCTAGAAGGCCTGGCCTCATTAGTAAATGTCTCCCCTCGTCCACGCGGAAGAATGGTGCTGCTCCGTGCGGTGTCATCTCACTAACCATGGGCTGAAGGTTTCCACGTCGGCCTGATCCGCTGTTGATTTTGTCACCAATTACCAGCGCTAATGAAGTAAGCGAATGTGAAGTCTGTCAGTCAGTCTACAGCCCTGACTTGATGCCGCCCTGTACTCATTAAGTCTTAGTACATATTTAGATGGAGGACGGTCGAATGTTATGTACGGGGGCTTTGGGTATAAAAAGCCAGGGGAGAATGGTGGCGGTGATTAGGGCTGGATTATTAGAGCTATGCCTTCAGCAGGAGCCATTAATGTCAAAACAGACCCCAAAACAAACAAACAAACAAAAAAAAACACACCTAATGCTAATTTCTGCTAGCACACATATGGGATTTCTAATTGGATGTTAGCATTAAGCTAACACAGGTGAATGTTAACATTGCCTAGATTAAACATGAACATTTGGGGTTGTTCTGATGATTGTAATATACATTAACGCATTACATTACTTATCTCTCCTTCTCTCTCTCTACACACACACACACACACACACACACCACATATAGCAGTTTTGTAGTGACTCCTGCAAGTCAAGGTCCATCCCTTCCTTCACTGTGATCATCCAAAATCTGGTCGGTCGTCGACTTGTATATCCATTTGGCATCTAAGTTTTCCAGATTACTTGCTTCCAGGTGAAGTTGTTGTTTACCAAACTGGTCCTATCCATTGGAAAACCAACCTGCGTTTGGTTGATTTCTCTGCCGTTGGCAGGCCTTCTGTTCAGCCCCTGAGGTCCTAACCAATGACGGAACTTGCTTGGTGGATTCTACTTAGATAAGCTCGCCAGACAAAACACTGAGTAACCTGTAACTGAAACGTACCTAATAGCATGTAATACCTCCACAAGCACCAACAACAGCTGTGATTGGATTTGGCATGGACCGGACAGGTTTCTGGATGTAGACCACATCAATGTTCAGACACTCCTGCATCAAAGAATTGCCCAGGTGGGTCAGATTTGGTGGATGCCTTCCCTGGCACAATTCTGAGGAGAATTTCCTGTAGACTGGGATTTTAGCCACTGCTGGTAGACCCGTATGATCGTACACTTCCATACCTCCTGGGATTCAGCTACTTCCTTCACACTACGGTCTTTGACACACCCAAATGCAGTCACTCCTTTTAGCCAATCATTATCATCTGCTTTGGAGCCATTTTCCACACATGGAACGAGACATTCACTGCACTGTAGCACCTCTTCTCAATCTATGGATCCCGTCACTCACACCCCGCAGGGATTTATAGCCCCATCATCCTCGTGCAGCGCCACCTGCAGGAGCCTGAAGTTACTACCACCTTAAACATGCAAGGTGACGAGTTTACCACCAAGAAACGAACCTGACTGGACAGTTGTCTCTTAATCATTCGTTAAGGTTTGGTTGGAAACAAAATGGTTAAGAGCATTATTTATACCGTCAAGTGTTGGCCAGTCCTCGATCTTTACAGCTCTCAAGTGCCTGAGCTAAAATGGACAGCTCTTGTTTGAAACGGCTACTAACGTTCCGTCCAGCTCAGCAGCTGCTTGCATGATAATCGCTGCAGTCCAGCATTGGCGGCTGCTGGCCCAAGCATGTTCTTCCAAGTTTCATCCGCTCTGGCTCGCTCCCTCAGGGAGGGGGCTGCGATATGGGACCGAGCTGGATGCTGCCCCCGCCTCCGAAGTCCTGCTCACCTCCTTGCCAGCTGTCCAGACAGCCCTTCTTGCTACATACGTCTGCCCATTAACCCTCACAGCACCTATTGATTTCCATCTATTTCTTTAAGCATCCCGCTCCTTCCAACGACACCGTGCTAATTCCACGGTTACTGAGGTGAGCGGAATGCGAGGCTTCCTGTCCGATCCAATCCTCCATTACAGTAGCTCGTTGCTGCCTGTCAGTTGAGTGTTGCGGGACGTGCCGAGTTCACAGGGTTCCAGCGAAACACAACGTAATTCGGTTAAACGGATGATTTCCGCGGTGCTGTTCATTAGTTTGATGGATAAATATCACGCCAGAGCCAAAGGAACTTCGTGGCAGCTCTGGAAAAAGCAGCGAAGGAGCTTTAAAGGGCTTGGCGAGAATAACAATGGGCTCTATCTTTTTCTTCCCTGTTCTTTTTTAGGAACTAAACAGTGACCTCCTTTCTTTTACACGCACGCCTCCTTCGGCAAACTTGCTCATAATGTCATGGACCTCATAATGATGCACTCAGAAGGCTCAAAGCAAACAACAGCACCGGCCTTGTATGTATATCAGTTTGTGTATTTGTTTTAGTCTAGCAGTAGATAATACCTCCAGATAATGACTGGATATTGCAGACGGTCACAAGAGACCACCGGTCGGCATCTCATACTTCCCCCCCCTCTAATTAAAACCATGCATTCCGCTGGCTATTACAGTTGCTTCAAGCTCCACTTTCACGGTAACTTTGTCTATTAATCCGAAAGAGGATAAAGGACAATAGAAACTGCGCAAATACAAACATCGCAGAGCAGACCTGAGCCTGCAGTAATTATGATAATACACTTCTTGCCTCATATGCCTCATATTAAGGGGAAACCTTGTACTTCAAACTACTGAAAAGCTACTTCGGTTATTAAAACGTGATTTTTTTATTTTTTTGCAAGCCACATTACCATTCCATCGAATCCGACCAATAAGGCACGCTAATGAGAAGTGAACATTAACAGTGGCCTTAAATAAGCTCACCTGAGACGGAAACCTACCTAATAGCATGTAATACCTCCACAAGCACCAGGAACAGCTGTGATTGGATTGGGCATGGACTGGACAAGTTTCTGGATGTAGGCCACATCAATGTTCGGACACTCTTGCATCGAAGAACTGCACAGTTGGGCCAGATTTGGTGGATGCCTTCCCTGGCGTTTTACTGGTTGTTCCAGGAAGTCCCACAGATTTCCATGAGGGTTCAAATCTGGGGATTTTGCAGGCCAGTCCACATCATGTCACAGCCATGCCAATCAGTCACCTTAGCAGCTCTGTGAATGCCAGAGTTGTCATCTTGGAATACCGGCATAGGAATGTTACGCTCCTCGGTAAGATGATGAGCAAATGGCAAAACCTGGTTGTCCAGCAATCAGTGTGGTTCCATTTTACTGTCACCTCAACCAAAGAACCCATTGCCCTGTAATTAAAGCACCCCCAGAACATCACAGAGGGGACTCGTATTTTGTCCAGGCAGCTTGTGTGTGTGTGTGTGTGTGTGTGTGTGTGTGTGTGTGTGTGTGT
>CM067494.1:3681197-3697564 GCA_034552555.1 Semaprochilodus insignis
TCCCCCCATCTTCAACCCCACCCCCCTCCATCACTCGACTCTTGCCTGGACTGAACAGATCCAGAAGCCAGTGGTAAAAGAGAGCCCCAGAAAGAGAGAGAGAGTAGACATCTCTCCCTGTCCCGGGCACTGCATCCCCTCATCGCCAGGGCTGATGTGCACACAAAGCCGCCCCTTGTGAGCTGGGGAATGGCAGGCGGAGGCTAGCACAGTGGCCGTACTGTCATCGCACGGATCCCACTGACGCGTCAGTGAATAAAGACGCGCATGCATGCACCCACGCAATCCCAACCCCCGCCACTGCTCAGGGCCGTAGGAGCATTCTTCGTGACATGCAAGCATCCATTATTGCCAAGTCCTTAGCCAGGGTCATTTGTTTGGCTATGCAGCTGAGAAATAAAAACCAAGAAGGAAGAATGTCTTCACAAGGTCCTATTACAGAGTCTACACGCTGTGACAAAGAGAGGCGAGAAGAGATGTTGGGTTCACTCGGCTCACGTCTCATGAAAAGGTTGGAGTGGCTGCTTTTGTCTCTTAAGAAAGATTAAGATTTCAAATGGGACTATCGCCTCCCAAAGGAAGGAGCAGGGGAAGTGGATTTTAGACGTGCCCGAGGATTAATTTGTACCTTTCGATAAGCTCGGGGAGAATTTCCAGAAGCGCCACTTTGCCGCACGTCGCCCTGCTCTTTCAGATTGGCACACCTCATTGAATATTCTGCCCAACACAAAGACTTAATTAAAGATGGACTCGGACTCGGAAATGTGGAAGTACCCCACCCCTCCCACCCACCAACATGCCTCATCCCAGCTTCATGTAGCAACACAACATTGTTCACAGTGATGTCGGCAAGCCCAACCTGCTAAACAGCATAAATAAATAAATAAATAAATAAATAAATAAATAAATATCCTGGACATTCATCTGTGTCACCTGTGGTCCCCTGATTGAGGAGCAGAGATGGATGGGGAAGGCGATCCGCTGGAAGTGCTCATAGGTCATACATGTCCAGATGCCTCTGTGTCAGCCAATTTAAGAGCCCTGGGGCTATAGCTTGGTCGCTGGCACCACGGTTTGGGAGGAAGTCCGAGTCTCGAGGCACTGCACATGAATGAGAAAACAAGCTCTGCCTTGGAAAACAGTGACCAGTTCTCCTGCAGTCTTCTACGCGGTCCCAGAAAGCCAGAACTTGCTCGTTCCAGCCTTGGCTTGGCTTGACATAATTGTGCGGCCATGCCTGAATGGGGCATAATGGATAAGGGAACAAGGCTAGTTTTTTGTTGGGGGTGGGATAACCCATTTTCAGAAAAGGGGCGGGTAATGGTGACAACGGTGGTAGTCTTGACTGGCTCCCTTAACATTACGCACCATTTGACCTAGATCCCCCTGTGAAGTTGTGCATTAGAGATAAGAGGAGCACACACATGTTCAACTCGATTAGGCGGATGATTGGAGGCCTGCTGGGCTCCGGGCCTGTTTTTGCTCACTGACATGTTTCATTCACTCCAGTAATTATGATTCACAACAGTCGGAGACTCTTACAGACCCTAATTTGAATAGTTCTCATGTGAAGTATCTGTGTTCAGCCGTTAGACTCTTCCACTCTAATGTAAACAGGCAGCGTAAACGTGCACCGCTAACGTTAGCATTAGCGAACCTATACCTGTGATGTGGTTTTTATACTATGACAGTATCTATCTACATCTATCTATCTGTTCTGTCTGTCTGTCATCCTTCTGTTCTATCTATCAATGTATCTGTCTATCTATCCATCCATCCATCCATCATCTTTCTGTCTAGCTTTCATCTATCAGTCAATCAATTTGTCTCTTTAATCCATCTATCATATATCTGTCTATCTGTCCATCTATCCATCCATCTGTCTGTCTGTCATCCTTCTGTTCTATCTATCTATTAATATATCCGTCCATCCATCCATCATCGACCTTTGCATCCATCTATCCATCTTTGCATCCATCCATGATCTTTCTGTCTAGCTTCCATCTATCTATCTATCATCCATCAGTCCATAGATCTGTCTATCTCTCATATATCTGTCTGTCTATCAATATATCTGTCTATCTGTCCATCTATCCATCCATCTGTCTGTCTGTCTGCTTATTCAATCTGTTGGTCTGTCTGTCCACCTATCATCTATCTGTTTGTCTATTCCATCTGTCTTCTATTCTGCCTGTCAATCGTCTGTCTGTCTGTCTATCCATTTATCTGTCTGTCTAGTCCATCTGTCTGTCTGTCTGCCTGTCTATCTATCTGTTATACTTCAAGCCAGATTATGAGTAGTAAGAGAGTTAGTTATTTGCTCCAGCCTGTCGAATGCATCAGTCAGTGTCCATGCAAACTGAACCAAAAGGCTTGTATTGATCGTGATGCTCTGCACTGGAACAATCCTTTACACTTATACTTACATCCCCCTATACCATCTGCTGCTTACAGTTCAGAAAGCAGCCACACGGGCAAAACTGATTACTTAACACAGCTGGAGGTGAGAAGCACAGATAATGAATTAGCACAAACTCCTGTACCCTTGGGCCATCCTGTCCTAGCAGCTGACGATACATGAGGATCTGAGAGCTCTCCTGGACCCATCAGTTCCAGGACATGACCAAAGAGCTGGAGTTCTCTCCCCTCCTCTGTTCCCCCTAGTCAGTTATTAACCTGTAACCTCCTCACCCCCTCCCCACAATCTGATGGTGGATTTCAGCTCTCTTCCAACGCACTCGGCTGCCCCTCGGAGAATACTGAGTGCTTTGAAACTAGTCCTCCTTTTTCCTTCTTCTCACTGCTTCTTTCATTTGCCTCCAGCAGCTGAAAGCCCAGAGGTCCCTGCTATACCCCTCCCCAACACTTACTCTCTCAAGCACTAATATGGAGGTGAAAAAGCACTACGAGGGGCAACGTGCCATAGCCAATCCGCAAAGCACAGACAGCAGTCATGTATGCCGAGAGCTTGTTGTAAAGGACTCAGTCTGAAGGGGCTTTGAGGTGAATACGGGGGTTTATAAATGTACTCACCAAAGAGATCGGCACAATTAAAGGTCGGGCTTTTGAATGCAGGAAGTCGGACGTGCCGTGACGGCTCCCTGGCACCTGACTGCAATCGAGAATGGCAACCATTCCATTTGGTAGAGCAGGTGTTTCACACACGTGTCAGATCAATTATATCCTAAAAAGCCCCCAGCCTCACCAACGAACCCGCTTTGTGCTTCATGAGCGTTCGCCATCCAGGCTTGAGGTGCACAGACCACATTTTAGGACCGATTGTGATCTAGAATCCCTTACACCAGGGAGGCTCAATCACTGGGGTGCAGAGTACAGCACCTATGCTAATCTAGCGCAACTGATCCAGGTAATGAAGGCCTTCAGGGGGGATCAGGTGAGTTAGATCTGAACTCTACAGGGTGGTAGATCTCCAGGACCAGGATTGGGCATCCAATTCTGGCTCAGTGCCAGTTTTATACTAGTACTCTTTATAAGCTCCAAGTCGGGCTGGGCAATATGAGGACATGTTATTGCTAATGTGATAAAATCGGCCTTTCTGAGCATACTGTGGTTATCGTCAGTACTGACTAACACCTTCTGACCATGTGTCATTGTGAAGTAAGCACAATTAGGCCTTTATAGCTGAATTAAGTGAAGAACAGTTGGTAAAAACAAAAAATAAATAAAATTGTTGCATTTGTGGCTTTTTGTAGTTTTTAGAATTACATGTGATTTTTTGGGCGTGGCACTACAGGTTATATTTGTCTATTGTATTAATGCAATTTTGTGTATTTGTCTTTAGCTTTATGCATATTGTACATTATGAAAATGTAATTTGATATAATATATTTTTTTACCATATTGCACATCCCTAGTTCCAACACTGTAAAAAAACAAAAAAAAACAACGTTGTTGTAAAAAAAGAAAAACGTTGTTTTCACTTGCAAAAGTTGGTGTTTGGGCTGCCGTCAAATTTTACGTTAACTGAATTTCAAATAGTAAATTAACAGAATAAGAATCTGGGTTTTATGCCCAGAATATTATTTTTTCGGCTTATTATTTCAAGTACAAATAACTCAAAATATTAAGGCAACTCAGGTGCTAACTTTTTTTTTTGTTTGTTTGGATTTTTTTTGTTTTTTTTCTTACAGTGTAGATACAATAATCTTACGATGATAAGTTAATAATAATAATAATAATAATAATAATAATAATAATAAGATGTTTTCACATAAAACTTTTTTTTTAAGTTTGGGTCTGTCTTAAGCATGTCTTCAATGTGAATTAATGCACACATCAGCCTACAAACAGGACAATGCGGAATTAACCGCTCTCTGCACTCAATGCTGAAACTTACCTCGCAAAAACAGAAACGCCAACGTCCCACTTAGTTCTACTGCTAAATAACTGCTGTTAAAACATATACATTTAATCTTATTCAATATGAAAAAAATGAGGCTTAAGTAAGTTCTCACATAAAACATTATTTAAAGTTTCTTACCTGCAGTTTCTGCTGTAATCGTTCCAAATAAAACTAAATAATTAAATTAAAGCAAATAAATCTAGCACTGCAGCATATCTTTGCATCATTAGCTGGATATCTATTTGGGAGTCTTAAGTACATTATCAAGGTGAACTAATTTAACACATAGCCTACAAATACGCCAACACAGTATTAACTGCTCTCAGTCCCACTTAGGTAGATTGTTAAATACATGTTGTTAAAAATAGATTGAATATGAATTAGATTTAGTAGAAATACCATTTAATTTATATTGTTCAATATGAAATAAAAAGGGCTTATATAGGGCTTCACATAAATCATTATTTAAAGCTTCTTATATGCAGTTTCTGCTGTAATCTTTCCAAATAATATTAAATAACTAAATTAAATTGAATAAATTAAAGCTAATCAATCTTGCACTGCAACATATCTTCGCATCATTAGCTGGAGAACTATTTGGGGGGGTTTCTCAATATTGAGGATCCTTTAAACTCGTTTTTCATTTGCATTACAATGAAAAGAACATGATTTAATGAAGGACGGCGGTGATCAGGAAGATTCTAGCGGGGGGGGGGGGGAGAATATCTCAGGCTAATTAACATGTGTCTGGGTTTCAATTAACAATGACCTCAATCTCTCAGAAAGCAAAGAAGGAGCTGTTTGTTCCAAATGGTAGACTGTCTTCTATGCACTCTCTGGCACTAGCTCACCAAGAACAATGTACATGTTCACTCTCTGTATAAAGGCTAGCTCTGTTAAATATTGTACGTTACGGGCTCATAAAGGTTTACACAATAAAAGTCTTTTATAAACATTGCACCATCCCTGCTAACGCCACCAGTCCACAACTGTACAAGGCCACAAGTGACTCTGTGTTCCTTTAGCATGACAATAGCATGTCTTGTGTTCCCAAAGCAGCTCAAAACAGATCTTCATCTTCACAGATTATAATTACGGCCTTCTGGGAAACAAGGGAGCGACGGGAAAGAAAGAGGGACGCGTCACGATGGAGCGTGAACACTTTCCAAGCCCCAAATTGCTATACCTTCTTGCGAAGGAACATATCAAAGAAGCTCGGGGAAAGTTTGAAGCGAAGGCAGCAACACTGACAGAGAGCGGAGTGGGTGGGGAAGGTGGGGGGGAGAGAGCTTTGACACTGATGGGGAAAGAATTCCAATTGAAGTGGATATGAGTGGCAAACAACAAGCGCAGGAGAGAACAAGCTCTAAGTTTAGACCTGGTCTCCAGACAAAAGCAACAAGCTCACCGTTAAATTAGGAGCTGGCTGATAACCTGACGAAACACAGCGCCACTGCATAACTGAAGGCCAGGTCCCGCCGGCTCGGGGAAAGCGGGAATGCGGTTAATCTTTTTCCAGGTTGTGCTCAGGTGGTGTACAATCGGCATAATGTCGGTTCGCATGTAACGCCGCAATGCTGGATCAGACAATGGTTCAGGACGTCCAGCATTTGTACGAAGGCCCCTGAGAGCGAGGTGCTCGCTTGACAGCCCTGCCAGAAAAAGCCTCTTTAAATCCGGAATGTTCCATCTGTCAACAAAATTTCAAACGTGGAGCCGTATCTATAAATGAACTGCGTAGGAAAAACACGCCCGTGACTCATCTGGCAGAAGGAAGTTGGGTTTGAGGAAGAACTGGCGGAAAACGAGTGGTCATTTTGTATGCATCTGATTCAGTCTGTACACAGCAAACAGTCTTGTAGCAGTTAGTCACTGGTATATTCTGAGCTGAACGTATATACTACATTTTCTTTCTATCACTGTTCGTTTCTATGCTATCATTTCTTTCAGCCTCGTTTTATCCCTTAGAATTAAGCAGGCTGGTTTAGTTACTGTGCCTGTGAAACGTCACTGATTTAAACTTTTGTAAATATTCTACAGAAAATGAATCAGATGTAAACAAGGCTCATAGTGGTTCAACGTTCAGAGCGGTTAGGTGTGAAATGCTCCGCTCTCGGGAAACTTGCTGAGTCAAAAGCGTTTACAGTGGTGGTGAATGGAACCAGACGTCCACCTCTAAAAGCTCCCTTACAAGAACTGGTTACAGGAAATAGTGAGATATTAGCTGCCAGAAGCCTGAGACATTGTTTTATGATAGTTGTGTGATACGTTTTAAGCCAAAACTTTATTTCAATCCATTTATTTAGGTATTTTACATATAGATATTATAAGCCTGTGTGTGTGTGTGTGTGTGTGTGTGTGTGTGTATGTATATAGATAGATAGATTAATAGATGTAAATAGATAGATAGATTAGATAAAACCCACCAGTGAACCTACACATGCGTGTATGAGAGAGAGAGAGAGCGCGATAGCGAGCGAGAGATAAAAAATATAAATATATATTACAAATATTATGTATATTATATATACACTGTATGTGTTGTAGACATGGTGACGCCCTGATTCCCATCAGCACCACTGTCTGTAACAAAATCAGAGTCTGTTTCTCTACAATGAGCCACGTCACATGAGGCCACTCTGAACGCCTTTATTATTTACCTCCCTTTATATCATATACTGTGAAGGGAGGTGATATGAGCCGGTTTTCTCCTTTTGTAATATTGCTATATGAGTGATTAGTCATTCGCAAACACGTTGGCTCTTTTAGATGAGCACTAGGAGTCGGGTCTCATTAAAGAGACCTTTTTGTACATTACGACTGAAGCACTGCAGCTTATAGATTTTGAGGATGGAATAATTCACAAATTCCCATCATGTGGTGGAATTCCCCTTTAAGACACATGTACATGAGCTTGGCTCTGATTGGTATGCTCGTATTGTGCTTCATTCAAAAAGCAGCCTGGGTTGAAACACTCTTTATGACTTCAGTGAGAGAGTGGGCGGAGCTAAACTTCTGTAGGCTTTAAAAGGTGGTGGATGCACATGAATGCAGTTTTATCATAGCATCAAGGAATTCCAGGCTGTTTTCCCAGTTTATTAATTCCGTATTTGAGCTCTATGGACAGCAGGTTCTAAAACTTTACCGGAAGTGTGGAAAATGGAGTGTTCCATGGCGTGGGCCGTAGAAATGAAGCACGTAAACTGCAGACTCGAGAACGAGTGTTGTGTGGTTTGTGTTATTCCGACATATAATGACCCTCATGCCGTAAAGCTTTCAGGCAACTAACTCACTGTGGTTTAGCAGCAGCGCATTAATCACATAAAACATAATTTCTTCCAAAATGTTGTTCCAGGATAGTCAGTAAAGGCTTTACACAAACGAATAAGGCCTTCCAGTCAAACGCCGGACCCTTTTACGTTTCTAATCCTGGAAGTCACATCGCAAGCCGGAGGCGCTGGCTACTGACGCCACTGTACAGGCAAATGATCAATATCTCCGCTGAACTCTCTTTGATAAAGCACCACTTACAGATGATCAACTCTCCTTCCACTACTACTAGCCTTAGGCCTCCATGATGCACCAAGCTTAGCTTTGAACTACAAACACCGGAGGAGAAAATAAACAAGAGGGGAAAAAAAAAGAATTTGCATTAATCACATGCATTTATGCCGCACATATGCGCACGGAATCTAGAATCGCTTCTGAGTGAAATGGCACCCTTATCAGGATGGCTGATGGCTGACTGCAATGCCGTTTCACCAGAAATAGTGTTCCAGTTTGGGATCTGAAGAAACGAGGCTGACACAGACTCAGTGAAGCTTCAGTGAGGCTCCGCTGTACATGGTACCTTAATGGCACAATCAGGGATCAGTGCAACTAGCAGCAACAATAGTGCTGAGAAATACCTGACATTTCATCAGTCTGGTGGTACACGGTCCTATCAATCAATACCATGACTGATGACCACCGAGGCTCACCTGTGACTGAAACGTACCTAATGCCGTGTAACACCGCCACAAGCTCCACTATTTGGTTTGCCATGGACTGGACAAGTTCCTGGATGTAGGCCACATCACATGTTCAGCCACTCTGGCAGCAGAGATTTGGTGGATGCCTTCCCTGGCACAATTCCGAGGAGAATTTCCTGTAGATCGGGATTTTTACCACTGCTGGTAGACCCGTATGACCATACACTTCCACGAACTGCAAACTCAGCTACTTCCTTCACACTATGGTCTTTGGCATGCCCAAATACAGTCACTCCTTTTAGCCAATCATTAACATCTGCTTTGGAGCCATTTACCACACATGGAACGAGACATTCACTGCACTGTAGCACCTCTTCTCAATCTATGGATCCCGTCACTCACACCCCGCAGGTATTTACAGCCCCATCATCCTCGTGCAGCGCCATCTGCAGGAGCCTGAAGTTACTACCACCTTAAACACACAAGGTGACTCATGTGTTTGTCCGGTTGAGCTTCTAATTTAATGGGAACCTGCATTAGTGAGCATTCCAATGTCCTTCAGGAGAACTGGAATGGTGAGCATTATTCCCTCAGATATTTAGCAGACAGGGAAGAGTTGCAGCACATAAATGGAGTTAGTGAGCAAAGCTAGAAGGGGCTCACTAGCAGAATCTCAATCGAGTGCGAGATTATCAGGGATCCCGGGCTCCCAGATTAGCCCGCGGCTCTGTTAGCAAATCCGGCTGGGGTCTTTTAATAAGGAGGAACCCAAAACACAAGAATCAGATCTGCTAAATTAACTCGCTTCGGCCCTCCGGCTGGCCTTTTTGCTTTAATTAGCATAGCGCCCCATGCTAAAACACCAAACAATCGTTTTCATGAGTGCGAGACAAAAAAATAAATACGACCCCATGCATGCTCCCGAAGAGTATGTTTAAGTGGGGTCTTACGCTGACAAGAGAGCAGAGCTAATGCGATTTGCTGCTGTTCTGCCGTGCATCCAACAGGGACAATTACTTGAATGCAACTGCGCATTTCTCTAAAAAAAGAGACACTTAAGTCAGAGCTTCGGCTGATCCAAATATCAAGCAGTGACGTTCAAAGGGCCTTCGCCGCTCGGTGGTGGACATTTTGAGGCTACTTTCATGTTCGGGCTGTCAGCGCAGCTGTAAGTACTGAGCGGGTGCTGCATAATGGAGTTCTAAGGGAAAGGGACTTAAAAACATCAAAATAAACCTAGACCTAATCCTGACCCCTCTCCCCGTCACCACCCCCCCCCCCCCCCCGAACCAGTTTCAGTCATCATTTCATGCCTACTGCATCAGCCGCCATGCATCTCCACTCAAAGCATTCGGTTCAAAACCAGTCAGTTTCCACCAAAAGTCAAAGCGACATCAAGCGCTGCTATCTTTTTTTAAGTAGCCCAGCGTGCAGGCGCTCGCTTTTCACGTGTCCTCTGGTCCGGCAGACAGAACAGCCCTCACACAAAGTCCCTTTTCTTCTCTAAATGACAGGACTTCACCCTTCTCTTGAATAGCTGGATTGTAAAATACATACCGCTCCTCTCGGGTGGTTCAGATTAACACACTGCATATTTTTAAGCTTGTTCAGATACAATACAACTTAATTATAATCAAAGTGTTATTTTAATTGGGATTATCATAGAAGCCTAGTCCATATAACACATCACAGTCCGGCTCTTAAAAGGGAATTCCACTCCACTCCACTCCACATCCCCGCCACCCCCCACAACCCCCCCAAAAAAATTCCAGAATTTTTTTTTTTAGGAGCCTTAAGAGTGGTTGGGGGAGTTGGGGGGAAGAGAGTGGTGGTGATAGGAACCAGACGTCCGTAGAGCTGAATGCTTCTAAAAACTCCCTCACGGAAAGATATGACATACAAATAGTCATGGATGTGTGTTGCTACTAACATATAAATTTAATTTTATTTAATTCATTCAGCACATTCATGGTGGAGGTGTACATGCAGGGTGCTGCGAGGCAAAATAGTCCCCAAAAAAACAATATTTTCACAGAAAATGTTTCCTCATTTTTCTATTTCACCATCATCAACTCTAAATACAGCCCTTGTCCAGGTTCACTGCTGGGTTTGGATAATGAATTAAAAATGTCTTTCTATCTTTGTGTTGTAGACATGGTGACGTCTGGTTCCATTCACCACCACTGCAAAGAAATCTGAGCCTGTATGTATCTCTGCAATGAACCATTTCACGCCAATCATGCCTAAATGACTTTGCCGACACTACACTGATGTATTTTACAGACACTTAGGGAAATCTGGTGGAATTCCTCTTTGAGAAGTCGCCGATACTGCTGGCCAACGTGCCAACAAAACTCAAAACCAGTGACTAGTTTAAAAAAGTTGCATCAATCTGAATTGAAATTGGCTTGTCAATGAGAAAAGTCAGCACTGAGTCCATCTACTCCCAACAAAGCCAGGCTGGGCCAGAACAATCTGTTAAAGGCTTAATCGGATGTAACCTCTGTCATGCATGCACTTCGACCTCTTGGGACAATCTCTGAGCATTTGCTATGTCAGCCCCCCCGCCACCCCCCTTTATTCCCTCCTCCTTCACATCTTCAGCCAACAATGGAGATGAGTGGTTGCTCCATTCTCACTGAACTACTGTCAAAATGTACGAACATCTGTCGAGCCCACTGCCATCTGTTACCTAAAGCCCGGAGCTCCGGAGCTGCGGCCGCGACCAAGCGGTGCACGCTCCCCGGCGCAAGGTTGCTCTACCTCGACTAAACCAGGTCCGCATGACCGCGCAACAATTCGGAGCTCACTGACTGCTATAAATCCAGCTAGGAGCCTCAAAACAAGGGGGCTTAATGTTCAAATCCAATAACCTGTTAGCAGGATCCGGACGAAGCTTCGACGATCGCGATAAATGTGCGTAATGTGCGTAATGTACTCCTGCTTTACGCATCTGAACAGCTCAGGCTGGCTGAAAGTTAGGTAACGCTAATAAGTGAGACATTGTTTAATGTACAGTAACGCTGCATTGCCCACTGTGGGACATCTCTCGGAAGTCGTTCCTTCACGCATACTTTTGCTTGAGGCGTTTTAATTACGCAGAAAGGAGAGATAAATAAACAACAATACACTCATTCCAACGAGAAGGAAGAAGGTGTGAGAGATGTTCCTACCTTTTGGGTAACGGACGTGAGTGAAAGCGCAGAGAGAAGGATAACAAGCCCCGCTGGAAATGTGTTATATATTCCCGGCTGATGTCCACATTGTCAGTGCGAAGCTCTTACTGTAAGAGGAGAGAGAGAAAATCCTGATGTGAACAATGAGTGAGTGAGAGAGAGAGGGAGGGAGAGAGAGAGAGAGAGAGAGATCCAATTACACCAGACAAATGAAAGGCTAACTGAAAAACAATGGGTGAAGCTTTCACGCTGACCACAGTGCGCCAACTCCTCCTCCTCCTCCTCCTCCTCCACGCTGAAATCATTCCTGCTCTTAATTCCTAATCCTGTCCTCTCCAGCCCCCCGACCCCCTTATATATATATCCCCCGCCCAGCAACACTACCTTTTGCCTCCAGAATCAATCCCAGTCTCGGTGCACGACGGCCGGCCAAAAGGAGCATCCTTAAACCCGCCGTAGCCTCTGAGTTAACAAACCCACATGGAGCACCAAACCGTACCGAGACGAGTTGGGTTTATCTCCACCCGTATTCGGGAAACCCCCGCCCTCCTGTGCTGCTATTGGCTATAGGTTAACGGAAACTGCGCTACCATTAGTTGGCAGCCTGGAAGAATGAACTCCTAGCCAATCGTAGCGCAGGATGACGGAAAACGGGTGGGAAACGAAAACAACACGCAATCTAAGGCATTTAAACCGGAATATTACTAGGGGGAAAAGCCTGGTTTTGGAGTATTGTGTCGATTGTCCTCAGACCTGAAGCGTAAACGCCGTTTTTAATCTACAGATATTCAAAATCCTTTACGTATTTGAGAAACGCCTTAACCACGGATTTGTAGGCGGGTTTGTATCGCTTGAAATGTACTGCCACCTAGTGTAGGAGAGAGGTAAAACAGGCAAGTGTGAGATTTCTGTCATGGCTCAGAATATTTGCAATATATAAAATGAAAAAAATAATAATAATAATAATAATAATAATAATAATAATTGCAATTATTATTTTTATAGTTTATTACAGCTATGAAAATGGTGGACTACGTGGGGACACCTACTGTTCCAGGATGTGAAGGGGATGTCGGCACTTTGCACACCCCTTCCAAGCTGCTTCCTATGCTTCCTATTGACCAGCTTCTAAATCAAATGCTCCATTCCTCCTTAAATATTATAGCTTGTACATAGCTTATATAGCTTGTACAGGTGCCAGAATCGAACTGTGGCACATTTAAGGTGGAACATAAAGCTTGGAAAACAAGCTGGTGAACAGGAAGCCAACTTTAGCTCCCACGTCTTTAGGAAGATCCTGGACAACTCTAATCCTGCAGTCTGCACATTTCACTCTGGACAGTTTCTCAACCTCTTGGACAATAGGGTGCAGCTCCACTCTGACTGAAAAGAGAAGCAATTCCACCTTTACTAGCATCACACCCCCAACAGCAGCCTGTAAGTAGCAGCCATGCTGTGTGATTGTATCCGTGTTTGCCGGTTGAAACAGATCATCTTAAACTGAGAGTTTCGTACTGAGTAGCAACTTTAATGTACTGTGTGTTGATGTCCAGATGGAAGCCCAGCAGTTAGTATAGGTAATGTTAGTTACTAGCAAGCTCCAAGTAACTAGCATAGCTAACTAAATAGCATGAGGGCGGAGCTAATTTACACAGGGGCACAGAGGTTTCAACATATTGTGCATCTTTGTGATCATCATGGCATCTCGCTGTAAACCGGCCAATCAGAGCAGAGCTCATCTAATTATTCATGAGTTTTATCCTAGGACATCTGACCACTTCTCACCCTGACCAAAGTCTTGTGCCTTCTATGTAGACATCAGAGAACAACATCAAATGCATTCTATGGCCCCTTTAATGACTGCTCTCAACCACATGAGAATCCCAAACAGCACAGGGTATTTCACTGCAGTGGGCCAATCTCTATAGGTCTGCCTCCCCCTTGTGGCCAGCCAGTGCAATGACTCCCTCACATACATGTGCTTCACTGCCGCCTTTCAGTTACCCAGTAGCAAACAGCATGCTCTAAGGCCTCAGTGTGCAAGTGCCTGTCACTCCTCCTCTCTGGATGTTTTAATGAATCCTCCCCCACTGTAGGAAATGACACAGACCCAGCAGGAGCTCTGATCTGCTCTTTCCAATCTCCGGCCTCTCCTAACAGCCGAGGGTCAACAAGTCCAGTAGGGCCAGCCAATGAAGGATGTGCAGGATGCTGGAGTCGGTCTCCTGATGGCTCGTAATGACCTGCTCTGCCCACCTCATGCTGGCCAGACTGTCCCAGCGGTCAGCAGCAACTGCTGGACTAGAGGACAGACGATGGGCCTACACGCAGTGTCTGAATTAGATGCTAACATTAGTTCTTGTCAAAGTCCATTACTGTCAAAAGTTAGTGTATTTGTATTCCGCATTAAAGGGCCGGTATTATGGAAAACCAAGCGTTCCTCACTCTTGGGAGGAAACAGCTGGGAATATGTAAATGTTATTGAAGTTTCCAAGCCTACTGTCCTTACAGACAGAACATGGGAAATAACCTGAGAAAACAACATTGAATTCCTTGATTTTGTGATGTCATGGCATATACGTGTACCCACACTTTCAGTCTACGGAAGTTTGGCTCCTCCTACTCATACTGAAGTTATGGCAGGAGTGTTTTAGTCCAGCCTGCTCCCTCTCAGCTCTATGCAGCCCATATATATGCCAAGTAAGCTCTGAAAAAGGCTGTTTTGAATTCACCACTTTGTGATGTCACAAAAGAAAACAATGTATTTACGTATATCTGCCTATTCAGCCGATGGCAGTTTAGCCCCGCCCTTCACACTGAAGCTGTAGGGAGTTATTTAGTCTGAACTGCTTTTTAGAACGAGACACAGGGACAGCGCAGCCAGTCAGAACAGAGCTCATTTGCATATATCAGTGCTTAAAGGCACAGTAACAACAGCAGCCTGTTCATTCTAATGACGGATAAAGAAGAAAGGTTGGAAAATGGTCAGATAGAAATGAACAATGACTGATTTAGTACATACACATGGACAAAATTCTGATTTAATTAGTAATAACAGTCATCATTCTATTAGAATCACCATGTACACTCATCATCAAAAGAATATCTGCACCCAGAAGGAGGTGTGGGATTGCAGTGCTATTGGGAAGGAAGATAAAGATTACCAGGAACAATAAATGATGATACATTTAGACTGATATGATCAATATTTATTGAGCTACACGTACAGAAGTAGTGCCTCTTAGTATGGGGTCGGGCCGCCATGTTTACTAACCCAACATGAGGTTCCTAATGGTGTCCTGTGATAATCCATCCCATGCAGCTTGAATATTCTCACACAGTTCCTGCAGATGGTGCGGTGGGGGTGGAGGTGTGATAGCAGACCTTCTGGACATGTGACACGTGACAACAAGCCGTTCGTCTTGGCGCTGACCACGGTGCCTCCACACACGGATTCGCTGGTCGTCTCCACCAAGCGGGACTCGTCACTGAAGATGACCCGCTGCCATTGTGTGTCACTCCATGACAATCTGGCACGACACCGTTGCAGTCTTTGGTGACACTGACGCGGTGTTAAGGGCAGTCGTGCATGCAGTCCTGCGACATGCAGTCGTCTGCCAATGGTGCTGGCACTGACAGGATGACTCATGGAGGGCTCCCTGAAGATCCGCAATCGTGGCTGTTGGTGTTAGAATCACCATGTATTTGAACAGGTCCTCCAAATGTAATTCGTTAATCCACAGCGTTGAGATCTTTCTTTCTTCCTTTCTTTTTCTTTTTTGCTTGTCTACAATATAAAAGTATCTTTCTCCTTTTCTTTTGGGAATTTGAAAGCGTTTTGAGTGACATGGTATATGTTTATCTAGTCACATGTCCTCTTGTCTGTATTTCTTTGATCATATGCACAACACATGGTGACACCTGGCTCGTTCCGAGCTCTGGGAATATATAATTCATATTCATATAAAGCTTAATGTATGTATGGGTTTTGTATAACATATGGCAACAACATGAGACAATGCAACTACAGTCTAATGCGCAAACAATGGGAGTAAACGAATACACTGCGGTGGGAAATGCTGGATATTTCCACCACCATTTTTACATTCCATGTTGGTGGTTTTTTTATATATGTGCTTATTTTCATACTCGTCCTTCTGTTCATCAAACCTTTAAGCATTTTTGACTATTATGCAAACAATTTCTTGACGAATGTGGCTGTGTCTAATGGCAGTGTACTGCTTTACTCACATTGTGTGCATTGCTGATTGCACTTTCCATTGTCGCATGCTGTTGCCCTGTGGCAGCAATATGCAAAGTAACGAAAAGAGTTTTAAAATAAAGTAAATATTTTTTAATAATTATGTTTGAAAACTCATGAATAATGAATGTGTATTTCATTTTTCATGCAGTAAAAGGGTTAAACACTTTCTAAAAAACAACAGTTTAAAAAACAACATAAACACCACATGGTCTTTAGATTTTAAACACTGATTTTTATTGAATGCTCCAAGTTCCAAAATATTAATTATTAGTATTAATAATCAGTGTTATTTTATTTAGCATTAAAGTATACAGTATAGATGTAAAAAAGAAAGATACAATATTTTTTATTTCATATTTAACCACTCGTACTATTTATAAGCAATGAAAGTACTGTGAGTAGTGTTTGGTTTACAGTAACTCAGTAAGTGTGATGCGTTAGTGTACTGTAAGTAGTGTGTTGGTGTACAGTAACTCAGTAAGTGTGATGCGTTAGTGTACTGTAAGTAGCGTGTTGGTGTACAGTAACTCAGTAAGTGTGATGCGTTAGTGTACTGTAAGTAGCGTGTTGGTGTACAGTAACTCAGTAAGTGT
>CM067494.1:3710472-3800160 GCA_034552555.1 Semaprochilodus insignis
ATATTAAACTCAAGCCGTTTACAGAGCGCATAACTATGCTTGTGGAAGAAATCTTGCTCAATATTGCAATACTGCCTTGGGAAGATATCTTTCTCAATACTACATACATCATGTAGTGAAATAACTCACAAATAACTCATCATGAACATAACTTCCATGACCGCTTGCACTTGACAAATCGTTTAAACAGAGATAAGATACACTCTAAGGACTATGACCTACATGACTGTGTGATCTTTTTCTCCTATCATGTGCGCCAGTATTGTCTTTTTGTACAGTCCTGCAAAGGCAAATACTGAAATGTAATATTGTCCATGATAATCAACCACACATACAGATGCAGCAAATAGAAATTAGGCTGAAAGCCACTGGAGTATTCCTTTAAAGGTTTCCCCTAGTCCATAGCCAATCAGGATGCAGATTTTACAGGCTAATGCATAGCAGCAAATGTTCATTGTCATGTGCCATTTTTAGCAGGGAAGCTTAATCCAGGCCAGCTGAGTTTCAGCACTAGTGAGAGGGACAGCTCCCTGAGGATGGACATGTAAGCAGTTGTGACTAAAAGACAGGCCGGTGACGTCTGCTGGGTGGGCACAGGGGACTGGAGCCACTACATCACAGGCACACATACACACATTAGCCAGTTGTGATCATTAACTCCTGCCACTGTGAAGGCCGAGCTGGATGCCGAGCACGCTTTCGACAGTGACTCGTGTGGGTGGCTAAAGGAAACGTCAAGTAGAACTAACCTTTCATTCTGAATACGAACAAAGCCTCCACAGAGCTCAGCTCCTGACATGCCTAATGATGAGCCGGGAACACCACAGACATGAGAAAACCCATTCATACTACAGTACAGCAAAGATACGATCTAGGTAGTCATTTCGCTGTTGTCATAGGCGACCACTGACTGAGACATTCCATTTCGAGCCGTGTGGACTGTGTGCCTCGGCTGGACCCACAAAAGAAGGCAGTAAAACATAACAGCACACTGTCTGACTCAATGTCCGAACTGGACACTAGTCAAAATTGCAGAGAGCATGTTTTGCGAGTGCAGACACATGCACTGCAGAAATGGCAGGGGACTGTCATTTAATCCCCTTAAGGGAAGATAGAAAATGACAAAGTGTGACTTGCAGCAATACTAGGCAATTTCAGTCGAGTAAAGTGCACAGTGGGCAAGAACAATCTGTCACAGCAACTAAACCTAGACACATTAGAGCCAGAGACTAACAATACATCTTGGCTGATATCAATAATATTGCCAAAACTATTCGCGCGTCTGCCTTCACGCACATATGAATTTGAGTGACATCCCATTCTTAATCCATGGGATTTATGATGTCGGCCCACCCTTTGCAGCTATAACAGCTTCAACTCCTCAACTCAGGCTGTGCACAAGGTTTAGGAATGTGTTTACTGGAGTTTTTGACCATTCTTCCAGAAGCACATTTGTGAGGTCAGACACTGATGTTGGATGAGAAGACCTGGCTCACAGTCTCTGCTCTAATTCATCCCAAACATGTTCTATCGGGTTGTGGTCAGGACTCTGTGCAGGCCAGTCAAGTTCTTCCACACCAAACTCGCTCATCCTTTATGGATCTTGCTTTGTGCACCGGTCTGCAGTCATGTAGGAACAGGAAGGGGCCGTCCCCAAACTGTTCCCACAAAGTTGGGAGCATGAAATTGTCTAAAATCTCTTGGTCTGCTGAAGCATTAAGATTTCCTTTCACTGGAACTAAGGGGCCAAGCACAACCCCTGAAAAACAACCTCACACCATAATAACGGAAGTGCGAAAAAAGTGGAAATCCGAGTGGGAATTCTATATGACAGAAAGTGGTTAACGTTGCACATGCTGGTGTGGAAATTCTGCAAGTGGGATTTCTACATGCCATGAAGTGGTTGGCTTGAACATGCTGGAGTGGGAATTTTGCTAGTGGGAATTCTACATGCCATGAACGACCCCACACCATAATAATGGAAGTGATTGGAATACCTGAATTCAGTGATTTGAATGGGTGAGTGATATACTTGGCAATATAGTGTGTGTGTATATACATATATATATATATATATATATATATATATATATATATATATATATATATATATATATACACATACAAAACAGGATGTGTGAAGAGCGGCCAAGCACGGTTGTAAGTCTCTCTGGATAAGAGCGTCTGCTAAATGCCATAAATGTAAATATATATATATATATATATATATATATATATATAAACTTTATGTATTTTTCCTGTGGGACGCCGTTGAAGTAGCACTGCACTAAATATTGCACTAAATATTCAATGTTCTCTCACCAGTTCTCTCTATCCATATTTTCTCATTAATTCAAATATTATTAGCAGTCTCATGAATAAAAACAAGCTAATCATTACAGTAATGCGCTGTGCATTGAACCCCTGGAAAGCAACCCAAAAAAAAGGGGTATAAAACCGTACCTACCAGAATGAACAGCAGAGGGCGCTCTTAGCCTTATCATAGCACCCTGAGGAAAAGGCTTGTAGTCCTGCTGCTCATGCAGCCAGCTTTGAGGTTGTTTTTATACATTCTGGTGGATTATGGGGTGCTGAAATTGTGAACTGCTAATCAACCAAGGCCAATCTCTGCCTGAATATAGACTCTGCACATTTCTTAGGGGGAAGATGAGTGGGCGTAAAGAAGGCTTACGACATGGAGTCTTACAGCATGCGTTATGTTGAATTCATTTCAAAGGAAGTCTTCCTGCTCCATGTACCATGTGTAGCCGTGCATGGTGCAAGTCTTGTTGCACCCAAGTGATTCCAAGGAGTCATGTCGGATCACTCCAAATTTTAACCAAATTTTGAAGCTGAGACCTGCAGGAAAGAATGACTACATAAACAAACGATTCAGCATAACAACCAAATGAATATAAGAGAGGAATGACTGTTGCACACCCTCCCTTTGAAGTTAGCTAAGGACGTCTACTGTACAAGGTGCGCTTTGATGTGAATATGCGATCCAGCATCGGATTAAATTAGAGAGCAAAAGCTGAAGAAAGATCTCAACCTTTGCCCTGTATAATCATCATCCACTTCTTTTAATCACGAGCACAGACACGCTTTCAAATACAGCACAGCAAACTGGGTTCATTTCTGGGTTAGTTTGCCATGGGCTTATTTCCTCCATGATGAGTAAGAGAAGCTGACTTTCCGCATTTGTTTTCTGTTTAAGGCGGGGATGTCTAGCTCCAGCCCTAAAACCTTCTCCCTCTTGAAACACCAGTGAGTCAGCTAATGAAGTGAAGTATCCAACTCTGTTGGAGAGGACCTAGAGCTTGAAATGCACTCTCAATCTGTCAAAAACACAAAAGAGCAAAAAACTTTTTGAGTCTTGAGGCGCCTCGCATTTGGCAGATGTTCCTATCCAGAGAGGATCATACACTTAAGTCAATGTGCCATTGGAAGTGAGGATACAGCAATATCCTCAGATCACGGTTAAAACGTTTGATTGACCTTGTCCACTCCTGCTCGCAAAACCTAGCACCATTTTTGCCTGCACCTGCCTGCTTCCACCACATACCATACCCACCCACACCCACCTACTTTGGGCCATGCATGTTAGAAGTGAGCGTGCAACAATATCCTCCAATCCCGATTAAAAGGTTTGATTCATGGGAATAGATCTGGGAAGGGGAAACAGGTAGAGGTCTGCAGAAGCCTGACTGTCCATACCTGCATGATTTATCCACTAATCACATCCACCTTCGCCCACAACTTCAAGAGTCTAGATTCTTGTCAACAAAACCTAGCACCATTTATGCTTGGACCCACCTGCTTCAACCACATGCCATGTCCACCCACACCCAACTACTAGGTCGCAAAACCTAGCACCACTGTTGCCTGGATCCATCTGTTTCAGCCACATACCATGCACACCCACACCCACCTACCTCTATAGGCTGTAGGATATAGATGCTATAGATGTTAGAAGTGAGGGCTCAACAAAATCCTCAGATCACGATTACAAAGTTTGATATCACAATAAGCTGTATCCATGTTGGTAGACAGCATGTTGATGAAAATAGATCTGGGAAGTCTGCTTAGGCCTGATCGTCCACACCTGCATGATTCAACCACTAATCACATCCACCTGCATCTACAAATTCAAGAGTCTAGATTCTTGTCCACTCCTGCCTGCAAAACCTAGCACCACTGTTGCCTGCACTTGTCTGCTTCAACCACATGCCATGACCACCCACACCCACCTACTTTGGGCTATGCATGTAAGAAGTGAGGGTGCAACAATATCCTCCGATCACGATTACAAATGTTGATTCACGATACTGAATCCATGATGATCACGTTAAGCTGTATCCATATTGCAGTGCAGCAAACTGATGGGACTATGGGTGTCATGCTTCCGGGTTTTCCCGATCCTCTCGCCCTCCCGAACTCCACTTCCCAGAGGGCTACACTCGATGACGTCACGTCCACGTGCTCTCGAGCGGACGTGCTCATTCGTTCCTGGTCACCTGAGTTTTAGCCCAGCTGTTTTCAATAACCATTTGTATTTAAACCCCATGTTTACACATGTTCTTAATGAAGACTTGCCAACTTTGTTAGCAATTCTGAGCGGTTTTTCTGGTTTGTGTGTCTTTCTGGTTTTGACTTCCTTTCGGTTTCCAACTACCCCTTTTGCTGTTTCCTCTTATCGTCTTGTTGAATATCTCTATTTATCGACCTCTGCTCTGGCCTTTGTCTCTCCCTCTCGCCTCACCCTTCTAACTTTGTTGCCTCCGCTGACTGCATTTTCCCGGTTCCGACCTGTGCCTGTCTCTGACTACGTTTCATGCACCTCTGCTGGTTTTGCATTGCTGCTTAGTCTGTTCACTGCTTTGTATAATAAAACTGCCTTGGCTTTTAACTCTGTAAGCGTCTTTTGTCCTGACAATGAGCCACTAATCACGTCCACCTGCGGCCACAAAGTCAAGAGTCTAGATTGTTGACCACTTCTGCCCGCAATACCAATACCAATATTCTTATGGTATCCGCCTGCTTCAACCACATACCACGCCCACCCACACCCACCTACTTCGGGCTATGTATGTTAGAAGTGAGGGTGCAACAATATCCTCTGATCAAAAAGTTTGATTCGTGATACTGGATTCATGATTATCATAAGCTGTTGCTGGACATGCTGCTGGACAATAAACTGATGGAAATAGATCTGGGAAGTGGGAAACTGGCAGAGGTCTGCAAAACCTAATACCATGTTTGCCTGGATCCAACTGCTTCAACCACATGCCATGCCCCCCCATCCTCTTACTTTGGGCTATGCATGTTAGAAGTGAAGGTGCAACAATCTCCTCAGATCACGATTACAAATTTTGATTCACGATAGTGGATTCATAATTATCACAATAAGCTGTATCCATGTTGCTGGACAGTAAAGTGATGGAAATAGATCTGAGTTCTGCATAGGCCTGATTATTAATATCTGCACCTGCATGATTCAACCACTAATCATGTCCACCTGCGCCCACAAATTTAAGAGTCTAGATTGCTGTCCACTCCTGCCTGCTCAACCTAGCACCACTGTTGCCTGCACCTGTCTGCTTCAACCACATGCCATACCCACCCACCTATTTTGGGCTATGCATGTGGTCATCATCAACTCCTGCCTGTGTTTGCAGTAATCCACGTTTGTAGGCATAACACGGTGAAGCGACTTCCATGCACCCAGTCACACAAATAAATGTGTCAATGTTACAAAATAGAGGTTAATATTTGTGTATTTTCAGGCTAAACGAGTCATGTATAATTGCAAATGGCACCAAACAGTGCGCTCTGCATCAGGTGACATCACTTTCACTGCACACCCTTTAAAGTTAGCTAAGGAAGCAAATAAATTAACGTTCATTGAACCAGTTTGGCCTGATTATTAATACATATTTGCTGTCCAAAGAAAAACATGTACCTCCATTTTTGTCGATTTTTACTTGTATGCATCACTGGAACACAGCAGCTGCTGTTTACACCATGTGAAAATTTCATGATGAATGGACCGACAGAAATGGTCCATAATTGCTGGGTTAAAAGTCTGGTTCCATTGACTTACATTCAAATTAAAGTAGGTTTTTCCCCTCTCCTGTAAAGTTGCATTATTATCATATGATCACTCAATAGGTCTACAAGTCAGCCGAAATGAAAGTAAAGCCAAACAGATCCTGAGGCTGTGACACGTTAAAAATATTTTTTTTTGATGTGGAATTTGGTTATTTACTGGATGTTATTTAGCTTCATGTCTGCTGATTGTGATTACTAGCATGCTTTTCTCTGCAGCACATTTGCAGCTCATTTGTCGCTTGCCTGTACATTCTACAAGCAGCCAATAACTATCCAAACCCACCCAACTCTGCCAGCCATAGTATCCACCCACACATGCCCACAACCTGTTGCCCGTTCCCCTGCAATGACTGTGGCATCTCAAAATGAACATGCTGGTGTGGGAATTCGGCGAGTGGGAAATTATACATGCTGGGAAGTGGTCGACGTTGAATATGCTGGTGTTGGAATTTTGCGAGTGGGAAATTCTACATGCCAGACAGTAGTTGATATTGAACATGGTGGCATTGGAATTTGACAAGTGGGAAATTCTACATGCCGGGAAGTGGTTGGCGTTGAACATGGTGGCATTGAAATTTGACAAGTGGGAAATTCTACATGCTGGGAAGTGGTCGACGTTGAATATGCTGGTGTTGGAATTTTGCGAGTGGGAAATTCTACATGCCAGACAGTAGTTGATATTGAACATGGTGGCATTGGAATTTGACAAGTGGGAAATTCTACATGCCGGGAAGTGGTTGACGCTGAACATGCTGGTGTGGGAACTTCAGAGTGGGAATTCTACATGCCATGAAGTGGTTGAGATTGAACATGCTGGTATGGGAATTTCAGAGTGGGAATTCTACATGCCAGGAAGTGGTTGCCGTTGAACATGCTGGTGTGGGAACTTCAGAGTGGGAATTCTACATGTCATGAAGTGGTTGAGATTGAACATGCTGCTATGGGAATTTCAGAGTGGGAATTCTACATGCCAGGAAGTGGTTGAGATTGAGCATGCTGGTGTGGGAATTTCAGAGTGGGAATTCTACATGCCAGGAAGTGGTTGACGTTGGACATGCTGGTGTGGGAATTTCAGAGTGGGAATTCTACATGCCATAAAGTGGTTGAGGTTGAACATGCTGGTGTGGGAATTTTGCCAGAGAGGAATTCTACATGCTGGGAAGTGGTTGAGGTTGAACATGCCGGTGTGGGAATTTTGCCAGTGCAAAATTGTACATGCTGGGAAATGGTTGACATTGAACACATCTGGGAATTTTGTGAAATTGGTGTTCAGACAGTGAAACCGCATTAAATAAGGCAGATAATTAGTAGAATGCAACCAATGTCATATGTCTCTTAATGCAGAATTGTACACTGCAATGTACTGTGCTGTGATATATTGCTACACCTCTAGTCCAGCTGCTTCATTATGCTGTCAATTCCTTATTTCTTTTACTGGTTTCGTGAGTGCTTCGCTGTAGATCATTCTTCACAGCAGGGAAACAAACTTATTCATGTGAAAATGTCAAAGAGAGAAATGTGAAAGAGTGGAAAGAAGTGAAAAGGTAGTCTTTATATAAGTACTTAACAGTGAAGGCTTCAGGCCAAGGTTGATATTCCTTTACTTATCTTTTCCTTAATCATGCGGTAGAACTCCTTTTAAAGTTCCTTTGACATTTTCAGACTTTTACAAAACCTGGGAGAATTCCTTTAGTCATATTTCTCTCCAGCTCACCACTGGATAATGTACGACAAAACACTCATTAGCCCAGAAACTCCTTCCCCAGCGCTCTCTAATGAGCACCAACCAAGGCGTCGAATGAAGGGGCCTAAGGTGTGCGCTCAAACTCTGAGTGCGTCAGTGAATACATAATAGACCTGCAGCAGGGACCGCTCAGACACGAAACCCCTACTTGTTATCCAGCTCGCACATTTGGGTTAACTTATAACGGGTGCATTGGCGAATCCAGATGGCTTTGCATCAAACTGCGGGGGCCGTTGGAGAACATCAGGTGTATGATAAGGGGAAGGGCTCGGGCCTCTTCGGTGACACTCCCAACCTACCTGATCTTGCTTTAATCACCTCGTTAAAGCAGCTGGGCAGGCCACATGCTCTGTGCCCCAAGAGCGGCCATGCTGGGAATGCTGCTCCGGTACAGCCTCCTCCATCGTTGCGGTACGTGCTCCCTGCTGTGTACCTGCCATCCTCCAGTGCTTATCTAGATGGGAACAGAAAGACAGAGAGAGATGCTGGATCAGCTGTCAGCAGACCGCATTAATGAAAGTTAAATGTCCCCGATGTGGCACTTTAGGATAGTAAAGAGCAAAGAAAGCAGAGGACAGCATTCCCTGTAGTTTTCCTTCGTGGAGAGTGGGGGGATCAGAGCCAAGAGTTTATTAGCCAGCATTTCTCTTCCAATCCATCATATTGCCGTCCTCTGTTAACCTCTGCTTACTCTCTCAGATGGCTTCTGTGTGGATTCGCTTTTAGAGGCACTTCAGATTTCTCAAGATGCCACTGTGTCCCTGACTTCTGCTGTATGTTAATTGATGACGTATTGGACCATGTGGTCTGAAGATCGGTGACAAAGCAAGAAGAGAAAGTGCCACTCAAGAGCAAACCATAGTGCTTTGACTTGTGCACCTGCAGAATCTGGCAACATAGGGGTGAACCTAAGTGCACCCTCTCTGGCCTGTCACTTGGACTTCTCATCAGTTGTCCGGTCTTCCAAGCATGTTGAGGTACTTGACAAAACTTCTGGACCTTTGTGGTGGCAGGCTTCACATCCTTTGCAGATGCTGCCAACTGGCCTTTGCCCTCATGGATCTCTTGCTAGTGCCAGAGTGACCTGCCACTAGAAACTGAGAGGGGAGGAAATAAGGGGATGAAAAAAAACCCCAACGTGTTGCACAAATCTAGCATCTCTGTTTTGGCAGACTACATCCCATCTTCTGTGCTATTTTATACAATTTGAATAAATTGGTAGAGGAATGGAGCACATGTACTCCTCTGCAACAGCTGCATAATGCCATGCCAAAGCTATTTGCACACCTGCTTTCTCTCAAACAATGAGAGCCATTGAGAGAAGCGCCTCGCTGTCTGGCTGGCTCGAATTGAACGCTCTGTAGAGAAAGGGACTCAACATGGACATAGAACTGAAGGCGATACGTATTGACATCTGACCATGTAGCCCTCCACACCTGGCTGGAGCTTTACAAGACGAAAAATACCTGCCTTTTTTTTTTTTACAGACTCTCCATTATGCCCGATTGAAAATGCCAGTTATTAATCTCTCATGCTCATATTTCCTATTAGTGGCACACTACCAGAGGCTAGAATGGCAAAAATGGTGTTTAGGAAGCAGGTGCTAAATCCAAACATGTTTCCCTCATAGGCTGGTGCTCTGAAGCACGGATGCAATGCATTGAGTTATGTAGACACACCATCACCAGCATCTGTATGATTGCAGGAATGCCTTCGGAGTTGCTTGCCACATTGCTTTTGTCGGTTCTCGTCTTGACTGACATGAACAAACAAGTGTACAAGTTTAAAACTGTAACCAGTTGCCTGCAAAACATTATTTAAGGCAAAACAATTTGAGATTTTGGGCCATTTTGCTCCCATAACATGTCTTCTTTCAGATTACAGGAAAGAAAACATACAAAATACACAATTAGGTGCCTTGATTTATTGGACACCAATGTAAAAGACAACTGTTGTGCTATATTTTTATTATTACAGATGTTCTCTACTGTTGTTGGCCGGGATAGGATTAGATATTGTGTGTTTGTGATATTGTGTGGTTTCCAATGCAAACATGTATATGGCTTTTTATAAATCATATCTTTAAAGGCCATTTTCTCAAAATGAGTTTTATCTCACATTCAGAGCCTGAAATCTTGACTTTGGCAGCTCTTATATATACCAAATTTGCCAGTTGTATTCATATCTATATTTTGAAGGGGATTGACCATATATGATTGTGATAAAAAGAGAAATCCAAAATAAAAGCCTTAGAAATTCGAACACACTCATCGTCAACAGAATAGCTGCACCCAGAAGTCAGAGTGCAGTGCTATTGGGAAGGAAGATAAAGGTTACCAGGAACAACAAATTACGATAAATGTAGACTGATATGGGCAATATTTATTGAGCTACACATACTGAAGTAGGGTCTCTCAGTATTGCGTCAGCCATGTTTGCTAACGCAACAACATCTTGGCATGGAGTTGTAGAGGTTCCTAATGGTGTCCTGGGAAAGCCATGCCATGCAGCTTGAATATTCTTGGTGGAGGTGGAGTGACACCAGGCCTTCTGGACATGTGATGCGTGACAACAAGCTGTTCAACTTGGTGCTGACCACGGTGCTTCCACATACAGATTTGTTGGTTGTCTCCACCAAGACAAAAGCGGGACTCGTCACTGAAGATGACCTGCTGCCATTCAGAGCCACTCCATGACAGTTAGGCATGATGCCATTGCAGTCTTTGGCAACGTTGATGTGGTGTTAAGGGCAGTCTGCGTGCATGTAGTCCTGCATCATGCAGCCATCTGCTAATGGTGCTGGCACTAACAGGATGCCTCATGGAAGGCGTCACTACTTGCTGAATGTCTGAAATCATGGCTGTTGGGTCAGTCAGGTACAGCGATAAGGCCCGTCCTTGCTTACGTCACATGTGCGGCCAAGCATGAAACCTCATTCCTGTGAGTTGATTCCTTCGTCCTACTATTTGTGCAACTATTTTTTGATAATGAGTCAACAGTGCCTCCTTTGCATATTCAAACATAATATTTCAGAGCAAACAACAATTGTGTTAATGCAAGTAATCAACCGGGGCAGTTCCATGGTGATCTCTAGGATCCCTGTTCACCTGTAAGGGTTGAACTCCAGTGACCTCTGCACTTTTTTCCACCAAGGGATGCATCATATGTTTCTGTTTATCACCGTTCGACGCCCACTAGACCCTGGGCAGGCGGTTCTCTCCTCTGTAATACTGCTTCCTCTGTTTCCTTAGGAAAATTACGCACTCCTTCCACATTCGCTCCCTGGAGACTCTCACAAAAGTGTAGGATGATCAGAGGCAGATCCGGCCCTAATGCCCCGCCACTGGATCCTGGCACATGACATCCCGAGTGTTATCAGCTGTAGATGGGGATTGATTCTGACAGTCTCAGGGTCGTTTTGATTTGTACACGCATTAATATATACACTGGCAGGCTGCCATTAAAAGCAGAGGCGCTGGGCGCACACGCAAATGGAATACTTATGCAGATGCTGACATCTAGGCTGTGGCTTGGTTAATAATTCAAATGAAAAAAAAGGAACCCTAGATCTTCTGCCAGTTGCACTCAGAGCCTTCTTTTTGGAGCTGGACGATTCTCACACACACACACACACACACATACATATATATACACATCTCAACCCCTGTGGGAATTGGGATGGGTAAGACGTGGCCAACAACAACAACAAAATAACAAAGTCATGTGAGTTTTAACCTGGAACCTGATTTTGATATCTTGTGACGTCAAAAGTGAAGGAGCAGTGGGAGAGAGAAATGGGCAGACCCTTTCATCTTCGGTTTGGACTGAGGGCCTCGAGGACGAAGATGATGATGCCTGCTTGCTTGCCTGCCTGTCTGCCTGCTTGCCTGCCAGGGCAGCCAAATAAACACCCCAAGCCCACCAGGCCTGTAGATAGAATGGGGGTCAACCCCATAATGCTAGGAGCTGCGCTCTGCTGGGTAAATGGTCCTCTTTGGTGGTAAAGGTGGGAGCCCGTAGACCGGCTATGTGGATAAGCAATTTTTTCTCCTTCTTTATTTATTTATTTTCCTCCCCAGCTGAGATTTATTCACAGATTGTGTCGGGCGGAATTGCTCAGGCATTAGCCGCCACATTTCACAGGCTGATGGCTTTTGCGTGGGCAGTGTCAGCGCCACAAAGTGCTGCGGGGCTGGGCTGTGCTTTTTGCTTCACTTTGTCCACTGCCAGTAGCTGGACTTATTCTGACATTAGATAGATCGTGTTTGTTTGAACCTCTCAGCTGTAGCCAAATACTGAATTTGGAGCTGGAACAACAACTATGACTACTACAAGAGATGGCTATTGGTGACTATTGTTGCATAGTGTAGCTCTGGGCTGTTTCTCAAATCAATGGAAATATTGTAATCATGGTCATACGCAGGGGTTTAGAACTACCAAGGTTCCAAGCACTTTGCTTACTGGGGGGCACTGGGGGGGGTCACGCATTTAATCACCAGACATTCAAAAAAAATTGTTGCTGGTCATTTGAGCAAGTTTTTGCTGGTCAACCAACTCTAAAAGCATGAACCAGAAAGGACCAGCATGAATTCCATGCTGAACTAAGCATGGAATTTTTCAGCAGGCATGATAATGCTAATAGTGGTTAGCAGCAAGCTAAAGATGCATCCAATAGGTTTCAAATTACTTTTAGCAGCTCTATCAGCTTTTGATAGCCGAAAAACACAAAGAACTTAAAGCTGGACCGAAATGTTGTTGGGCCTCCATGTTCCCACGTTCTCTAACCCTGTTTCCTGGCCTTAGAGCGATTGAGGGGAACTTTTGTACTCTAAAAAGAGTATACTGTTATCACTTTAGTGTGCCTTTTCACTGGAGCAAAATCACACTGAAGCTTGTGGAACTAGTTTTCCCATCAGACTTTATCATTCATTGGTAAATATGGGGAACCTTCACATTTCCTATCAACTCTGTAACCTATTGCTAGCTAGCTAACTTTGTCCACTGCCAGTAGCTGGACTTATTCTGATATTAGATATATTGTGTTTGTATTTGAACTCTTCCACTGTAGCCAAATACTGAATTTGGAGCTGGAACAACAAGTATGACTACTACAAGAGATGGCTGTTGGTGACTGCAGTTGCATAGTATAGCTCTGGGCTGTTTCTCAAATCAGTGGGAATATTGTAATCATGGCCGTATGCAGGGTTTTAGAAATACTGAGGTCCAGCACTTTGTTTGGGCCATTTAGGTCAGGGGCATGCATTTAATCACCCACTATTCATTTTCATTGCAGTGTTTAATGAAAAAAACGGAACCTAATAAGTAACTTTAATTTGATCTGCTATAATAATGCTAATACCAGTTACTTCATTCACTACCCTGGCCAGTCCCAGTCTGCCACCTGTCTTTAAAAGAATTCAACTTGCTTTCAGGTGCCGATGTTTCAATGTTCCCCTCCTTCCACCCCCCACTACATCACATCAATATCACCAGAGACTGCAATGGTGTCGTGACAGACTGTCATGGAGTGACTCAGAATGGCAGCGGGTCATCTTCAGTGACGAGTCCCGCTTTTGTCTTGGTGGAGATGATCAACGAATCCGTGTGCGGAGGCACCGTGCTCAGCACTAAGTTGAACAGTTTGTTGTCACGCATCACACATCCAGAAGGCCTGGTGTCACCCCACCTCCACCCCTACCGCACCATCTGCAGGAACTGTGTGAGAATATTCAAGCTGCATGGGATGGATTATCACAGGACACCATAAGGAACCTCTACGACTCCATGGCGAGACGTCTGGCATGTTGGGTCAGCAAACATGGCGGCGACACAATACTGAGAGACCCTACTTCTGTATGTGTAGCTCAGTAAATATTGATCATATCAGTCTAAATGTATCATCATTTATTGTTCCTGGTAACCTTTATCTTCCTTCCCAACAGCACTGCAATCCCACACCTCCTTCTGGGTGTAAGGCATCCACACTGTCTCAGCTAGTGCTTTATTTGGAATACCAAGCCTGATTCAGTCAGAGCTTTTATGCACAAGAACCATTTGTTGCTATTGCCAGTCCTGTGTTTGCTCCCACACCATATCAATCTAGGCTTTCTTATTTAACAAAGTGAAAGGCTTAGTTTAATCTCTCCTTGTGATGTTAACTCTCAGCATTATGACTGAACGCTGCTGTAATAATTAATATATAGTGCAGTTCAAGGCCTATGTTTAATAACGGTGTGTTTACTTGAATTACCAACACATCCTCACTAGTAAATGATTCATTTAGATCCTTCGTGTTGTGAAGAGAGTCTAATCCGCAAATCCAGTTGTTTACAGCTTTCATATGAGGGACAGAGCCTCAGAGGACTTGACTTTTATTTGCACATTGTACTTCCAGCAGTTTGTGGGAATGCTTCATTACATGCTTTAACAAGAAGCCCTTTCTTCTTCCAGCCACACTGTGAAGAGCAACACTACTGCAATCCTAGGAGTACAAGTAGGTTGCAACTAGGTTACATGAGGATGATGGGGCTATAAATACCTGCGGGGTGTGAGTGACGGGATTCATAGATTGAGAGGAGGTGGTACAGTGCAGTGAATGTCTCGTTCCATGTGTGGAAAACGGCTCCAAAGCAGATGTTAATGATTGGCTAAAAGGAGTGACTGCATTTGGGTGTGCCAAAGACCATAGTGTGAAAGAAGTAGCTGAATCTGCAGGTGTATGGAAGCGTACGGTCATACGGCTCTACCAGCAGTGACTAAAATCCCAGTTTACAGGAAACTCTCCTCAGAATTGTGCCAGGGAAGGCATCCACCAAATCTGGCCCAAATCTGGCCCGATTTTTTGGTGCAAGAGTGTCTAAGCATTGATGAGGCCTACATCCAGGAACTTGTCCAGTCCATGCCAAATCCATCACAGCTGTTATTGGTGCTTGTGGAGGTATTACATGTTATTAGGTACGTTTCAGTCACAGGTGACTAATTTTTTATCTGGTAAGCTTATTTACCTTCCAGTGATATGACCAGTGAGCCTTCAGATTTATATACAGTAGCATGCAAAAATTTGGGCACCCCTGGTTAAAATCTCTGTTATAGTGAGTAGAAGATACGTAGAATGTCTTCTCCAAGACAGAAGCGGGATTCGTCACTGAAGATGCTGCACTGCCATTGTGTGTCACTCACAATGACAGTCTGGCGCGACTCCATTGACGTGGTGTTAAGGGTAGTTGTCATATCGGTCTGCATGCATGTAGTTCTGCATCGTGCAGCCGTCTGTCAACAGTGCTGGCACTAACAGGAGGGCATCGCTTCTTGCTGAATGTCCACAATCATGACTGTTGGGTCAGTCAGGTACAACGATAAGGCCCGTCCTTGCTTACGTCACAAGCACAGCTGAGCGTGAAACTTAAATCATTTGCATGTCTCATGATATCAAACCTACCCACCAAGTTTCATTCCTGTTGGTTGATTATGTCTGGGTGCAGCTATTCTTATTATGATCAGTGTATTTAATTCTGCAGAGATTTTGAAAATGAAGCATTAATGACGAAAACGTAGCGTCAGCTGAGCCCTAAAAAAAGCATGCACACACATTCATTTGTAAGCTTTTGTGTTTGGCAATCTTTCTCTCCAGAGCTAATGCAATCCCCATGTGTGGCAGAGGAGCCCCACACCATTATTCCCCAGTCTGTCTCTGCAATTCCTCATATTCTTTAGCTCGGTGCTTACAAAGCTTCCCGCTATTATGCAGCAGCTTTGAATTAGGACCTGCTAGTGTTAATTATTTTTTATCTCAGATGTCCACCAACTCCCAGCACTCCCCCCCCACGCGCCTGTGGGAACTCTCGGTGGCACGTGTGGAGAAAGCTAAGGCACGCCAGGGACAACGAGGAACAACGGCATTCCTCCAACGTCCCTCCCTTTCTGTTACCTTGTTTGCCGGCGTCTCTCTTGGAAGGCCTTGAAGGGATTAAGTGACAAGGATTATTTACTGAAACTGTGTTGTGAATTCCATGAACGGCGTCTTTATTACATTGTCACATTATGAAGAAGTGGGCTTTCCTTTTCCGCGTAGCTGTAATAGGTGTCTTTGTCTTTCCTCTCTCTCCAGTGCCACTAGTGAACGTGCCATGCATCAATAAGGTTCTAGGCTCAGAGTGTACTGCATAGTGACAAATAGTGGCTGGGGTTCATATAGCAAGCGACGAAAGCGAGGTCTCTCTACAGACGCATTGTGGATTCAGCCTAACGCTGTCTCCATCCGTCTTCCGAAAGGTTGAGCTGCTGGGTACTTCTTGACGTCTTGTTCCCATTGCCGCATGTCCTCAGTGCCGGGCTGACAGGATATTAAAGAGTGCAGCGGCGGTTGCACCAGCATATCCTGTTTGACCCATCCCTGAATGGTCGAGCAGTGTCTTCTGTTCGGCCTTTTGCGCTGGAACGAGCTAGAGTGAGGGGGGTTTCTTTTTTCTAGTGCCTAGTTGAATGCTGTTCCTTAATTGGGAACTGTTCTAAGCATTGCGAGTTACAATAAACCTCCGCTGAGGACATTAAAATACATGAGCACAGGCAGATTGGTGACAGTCTGCATTGCTTACTTTTCAATGGCGATGAATTATTTACAGCGACATTAATAATGTAGGCTTTTGTCGCGATTTGGAGACAAATGTCTGCGAAAGGCCTTTCCTCCATGGCCAAGTTCATGCGAGCAGTGCAAGGATGGATCTTATGCTAGATGTAAACACATGCATAAAGACATTACAGGCTCAAAACTACCCTTTAAGGTGCACACGTCGCTGGCATAGGCGTTTTGTAATAATCTCCATAATCTCCATAGAAAAGCGCTGCCAGTAGAGTAGGATGTTCTGGAGCAGCCGAATGTGAGCCTAAGGTTGGCTCGAGGGGTATTGCACTGGGCTGTGGAGCAGTGGAACTGTGCTCTCCGTAGTGATGAAGCTCCATCCAGTACCTCTGGGATGAGCTGGAGTGACATTTGTGATCCAGAACTGGATTTCAGTACCTGACCTCACTAAGGCTCAAGTGGCTGAATGCAATCAAATTCTCACAGCAATGTTCCAACATTGCAAACTCCACATTAATACTCTCAGTTTCACAGAAGTATGGCCACTTAAGCAGAAAGTATGTTAAAAGGAAGACCCAGAAAAAAAGATGTACGTATGTACGGTATATACCATATATATATCGTGTTTATGTGTTTGGGGCAATAATAACAAAGCTGGTAGTTATTTTAATGACATTAGCTTTGACATTACCTTTAGCATAAAGAAACAATTAGACCGTTTGGTAATATATGGTTATCATTTCTTGAAAAATAAACTTACCTTACAATCCACATGTGTGGAGTGATGTACTTGTTGCTTGCTTCCTCTATAGATGAGAACAGTAAAGGCGTATCTATTGAAAGACTACCTCTAGTGGATTTATATAGCTTAACATACCTCTGCCGATTGGTAGAGATGGCGCAATTAGTTTGAGTTAAGTTCAACACCTTCTTTCTTGTTGACTCAAAATGCTGAACTTGTGGGGTTTTTACTGTTACGTGTTCCAAAGCCTCTTGAACAGCTACACATCCTTTCATACCCATAGTGTTGAGCTGTATTCTCATAGTGGAGGGATGGATGGATGGACCTATAGATTTTTTTCCTATCTATAGCAAAAGCGGGGCTTGAATGAAAGCTTGAAGTACTGTGGGGACATTTTTGGTGGTCTACTAGGTTGTTAGAAGCCCCAGTTTTTAATGCATGGTCTTCTGAAACTACAGTTTTGGAAACTCCTGTTTTTTTGCCCTTCCGCCTTCATGTGTGAAATAAGTGTGGTCTCTGTTTTTAGCACATTTGATATAAAAGTAGCACTTTAGACAAAAGGCATCCATGAGAATCTCCTCTGCGAACGTAATTTCAATCAAAAGCCACTTTGCTCTTCATCGCGATTAGAGGCATTATTGCCCGGCCTTTCCGCCGTGCATATCGCTAATGGCTTTCCGATTGCTAATTGCTAAAAGGCCATGGCTCCCTAATGCAGAGCAGAACATGGATGTCGCACGTAGAGTGTCGCATGTGTGGGAAGGCGTGAAATACATTATCTCTCAGCGAAAGTGTCATGTCTGTGGCCCACTGTCACCCCAGGGCTGCATGAGACCCATTTAGAAAACTGCTCATTTTCATGCCCATTAATGTAATGCCAGAGAACCCGGCGAGACACGCTTCTATAAGCTGGTAGTTAATGGCAGGCACAGTGCTGGAGGAGAACATAAAGTTTAGCTGAAGTTAAAGATGTTCCATTAGACACACACACACACACACACACACACACACACACACACACACACATACACATGGCAAGGTCATAATTAAGCCCTAAGCAGACAGAAGGAGTCTCGTGACTCTCTTGCCCTTTTCAAAATGCCTTCTTCTTCAGCGTAATTAGCAGCATTAACTGAGCAGGGAGCTACTGCCAGGTCTAGTCCAAGTCGTGCGCGACTGTGCGAATGGAGCCAACATTGTCTCTAACGTTTAATAAGGTATCCGTCACAATATGTAATTGCACTGACCAGGGCAGCGTTTCCCCAAAGCTTTACACCATGAGGATCTTCATTAAATGGCAGAAAGAGCTTCCAAGGTGATAGCTGCTCTATTATATCATGATCCTAGGCTTTGATGCTCTTGTAAGAACCAAAAGACCAAGCTTGACTTTACTGCACTGTAACATCAGACATCTACTATGTTTAAGAAAACCAATTTAGAACAGCTTGTGTGTTTTTAGCTTGTGCAAACCGCATTCAGTTACACCATTCACAGCAAAATCACTTACATAAGCAAATGAGTCACCTGTGACCGAAACCTACCTAATAGTGTGTAATACCTTAATGAACTGTGACTGGATTGGGCTTGGACTGGACAAGTTTCTGGATGTAGGCCACATCAATGTTCAGACACTCTTACATCAAAGAATTGAGTAGTTGGACCAGATTTGGTGGATGTCTTCCCTGGCACAATTCCGAGGAGAATTCCCTGTAGACTGGGATTTTAAAAACTGCTGGTAGACCCGTATGACCGTACGCTTCCATACACCTGCAGATTCAGCTACTTCCTTCACACTATCGTCTTTGGCACGCCCAAATGCAGTCACTCCTTTTAGCCAATCATTAACATCTGCTTTGGAGCCATTTACCACACATGGAACGAGACATTCACTGCACTGTAGCACCTCTTCTCAATCTATGGATCCCATCACTCACCCCACAGGTATTTATAGCCCCATCATCCTCGTGCAGCGCCATCTGCAGGAGCCTGAAGTTACTGCCACCTTAAACACCCGAGGTGACTCATTTTTTTGTCTGGTGAGCTTATAATAATTGTTGGGACAAAACCTTGCATCTCCGTTTTTGTACTTTTCATAGTTTGACATTTTCAGAACAGAAAGCTGAGGCTGCATTGGACCCAGGCTCACCAAAACTGGATGGCTGAAGACTGGAAAAATGTTGCCTGGTCTGTTGAATCCATATGTCTGTTGAGGCATACAGATGGTAGGGTCAGAATTTGGCTCTAACTCAATCACCAGTGTAGTGTTTTTTAGTGGCCTTCCCAGCAAACCCAGCTCCCGAAGGGGCAATAGCGGGCTTTGCCCCAAGATGTATTTTCTTCCCACAGTGAGTTGACATATAAAGCTGTAAATGGTGTCACTCCTCAGTGCCTTAGCAAACTTGCTACTTCCCATCCTGTGGGCTCTGATGGGGCTGCTTCATCTGTTTGGCTGGATGCCTCTGCCTGCCTGCATTGCTGATCAGTTTGCCTACCATGGAGCTTCTTCATGTCTTGTTCTGTGAGGGGCCTTCGCCTGCATCTGATGATTCTGCTATTTAAAAAGGGCCAGGTATCAGCACTGGCCCTTGTTCGAGCAGTGTCTGAGCTCATGGCCAGTTTTAGACTCTCACCTTCCTGTACTAGCTAGGAAGCAGTGGAATGCTAAGCAGGGTTGTAAGTCGCTCTGGATAAGAGTGTTTGCTAAATGCCCTAAATGTAAATGAACACTTCTCTAATTATTTCTAATAGACTATCTAATAAAAAGGAGGCTGCAACTTTACTGAGGAAAGGTAAGACAGAATTTAGGTGGTTTATTTTTTGGCCGGTTTGATAGTTTGGAGATATAGACAGAACACATGGCTTCAGTTCTGTTCTAGCTAACAGTTACTAACCATTGTCATATTCAGTATTGCCTATAATTGTAAATACTGATCCTTTCTTGTGTTTATTTCTATCCTGTGTCGACCTGAAGAGGATGGGTTCCCCTTTTGCAGCTTGCTTGGTCGAGATTTTGTCCTCTTGCTGTAATGATTAACAAACTTGATTTGGCGCTCGCTGAGCTAAAAGCAAAGCCAGGTTTATTAGGCAGCTTGGTGGTCAAGCTCAACAACAGGATCAGGGCGAACAAAAGGGCAAAGACAGAGTTAGAAACCAAGTAACAAGCAGAAGTCAAAACCAAACAAGCAATCAGACCAGCAACCAAAATGAAAAGGGAAAACCAGAAGAGGAATCCAAATACAGAGTTGAAACCAGATAAGCAAATGAGATATACAGCAGCACACCCACTTGGTGTACTACAGCATGGCAATACTTGGCGACTTGTGTGCGAAACAAAGGGATATATAAGCAAACAGACTGATTACAAACAGGTGTGTGTGGTTAGAACGGAAATGGTATGTGATTGGGTCCTGATGGACATGTGATGCTGACATCACATGGTGGTGGGTTATGGGAAATGGAGTCTTGGAGATCGGAGGTGGAAGGAGAACCTGGAAGTGTGACACTTGCTCTAAGGGAGTTTTTCCTGTCGCTCTTGGCTTGCTCATTGCAGGCCTGGACCCGGATTCCCTGTAAAGCTGTCTTGTGACAATATCTGTTGTAAAAGGAGCTATACAAATAAATTTGACTTGACTTCCCCTCCAAGTTCAGCGTTTTATTGATGACAGTAATTAAACACCCCTCCCCCATTCAAATATTTGAAGCTTGTTGAAGCTCGAAGCTTAATCCAGTCTCTTTTCCCATTGCACAAACATTCAAACTAGCAATGGGGAGTCAATTCCAAAAGAGTCCATTCTCTTCCTCTTGGCCAATGACTCCAAGATGATTTTTCATTTTGCCAGCTTCCAGTCAGAACACAATTTTTTTTCAAAGCTTTGAAAACCCATTTGAAAACTGTTCCTTCCCAAAAACGCCTGACTGCAGTAAAGATATTCTCAGTGTACTTTTCTCCTCGTCCCTCAGTAGGTAAATAAATAAGATGATTTTTAATCTAGCTACTCAAAAGTGGATAAACTACATTTAGGATGGTTTAATCTCTGCTGTAGTCGAGGAGTCAATTCTTCCAGCGGCAGGAGTCAAGAGTCTGACTTGATGCCAGAGTCGTGCATCATATATTAACATATCAACATATTTTGTACTCTTGGTTTGAGGTGCATTGTCAAGAGATTTGTTTATTAGGCTCGACCCTCACGGCACACTGTGCACAATGCAATGTGCTAGTTCAGGACGTTCCACTCACAAACAAGGAGGCTGCAACTCTTACTGAGGAAAGGTAAGACAGAATTTAGCTGGTTTATTTTTTTTGGCCGGTTTGATACGTTGGAGATATCGACAGAACACATTGCTTCAGTTCAGCCTTGCTTGATTTTGGTGGTTGTAAATAGAACATTCAGTCCTAATTCAGTTTCTTCCATTGTAGCAGTCCACAGACTGGAAACGACAGGGAAGTAAAGTTTTGGTCAATGAGAAAGAGAGAGGGAAGGAGAGAACGAGAGAGAGAGAACTGCATGGCAAGAGCAGAAAGACAACTGACACTGCTGGCTATTATTGTGTTGATTTTAGCAGTGGTGGTTCGAATCGTTCAGTCTAGAATTCTAGCCTACTATTTTGTGGCTTGTAGAGATGCATTCCGAGTGCTCCGATTCCCTGAATCATGCATGGACACACCGGTTTAATACTGGTTTCAGCCCCGCTGTGAAACAGAAGTCGTCATCCATACGAAGATTTGCCCCCTTGTCATTCTTGTCAAGTGACTGCCCCCCTCGGTCTCTACTTCCTGACACCAGTCACTGGTTTTAAATCCAGTAGTGCCATTAAATTCAGGTCTGATAGGGATGTAAATTTGAGCGTAATATTTTAACAGGCTTAAAAAAAAATCTCAATTCCTATTGATATCATTGATACTATCAGGAATACCGGCTATCCGAAAGGAGGAACAAGGAGAAAGCCTCCAGTGAACATCAGTTCTCAGAATGCACAACGTGTCAAACCATGAGGTGGATGGGCTACAACAGCAGAAGACCACGTCACTTTGTGCAGTGGACCCAGGCCCACCAAAACCGGACTGTTAAAGGCTGGAAAAATGTTCCCTGGTCTGCAGAATCCAGATTCTGCTGAGACATGTAGATCTGTGAAAAAATGTATTAATTGTGTTTGAAGCTGGAGTCTTCATTCTAACCAGCTGTTTGTAAAAAGATTTGCACCCTTGCCATTTTTAACTGCCCACCTCCATCACTTCCTACTGGCACGAGTCACTGGTTCTGGACCCAACAGAACACCTCCACTTAAAGAGAAAAAAAGGCCATATAGTAAGTCATAATTATGAGATGCTAAGTCATAACTATGAGAAAGTTAGTCATAATTACGAGAAAGTCCTAATTATGAAATGCTAAGTCATAATTAAGAGATTGCAAGCCATAAGTATGAGATAGTAAGTCATAATTATCGGTGAGTAAGTCATAATTATGAGATGCTAAGTCATAACTATGAGAAAGTAAGTCATAATTATGAGAAATCCTAATTATGAGATGCTAAGTCATAATTATAAGATAGTAAGTCATAATTATGTGATACTGTATGGCCGTTTTTGGCGGAAACGGTCTTCCATGCCTTTGGGATGTGAATGTGCTCCTGAAAAATCTATCAGGAACTGCATGATGTAATCACATCAACATGAACCAAAATCTCATAGGAATGTTTGCAACATCTTGTGGAATTCATGCCACCAACAATTGAGGCTGTTTTGAGAGCAGGGCTAATTGGTATTAGTGCATAGTCCCTAAAGTTCTTGGTGAGGGCAGTCATTGTTAGGCCTTAACCCTTTTGAGCTAATACTGTTTATTTCATATTTCAGATTCTGCTGCATGTGTGATAAGGGGGTTGAGGCAGGTTGCACATCCTGAGTGGGTTTATTAAGAGTTGTCCAAGAATCACAGTCAAAACAGGCAAAGGTCAAAACACAGGCAGGCAGCTTCAGAGACAAATCCATAATAACAAAAACCAAGATATGAAAGTAGCAGTCAAAACCAAGAGGATACACGGGTTAGTACTGGGGTACCAGGCAGAGCAAACACATAGCCCTTTTCCACCAACATGGTGCCTGTGCCCGTTCCAAAATCTCGAACCGTTCTGTGCTTTTCCACCACAAAGAAACTGGATCTCGGCCGGAGGAATCAGTGCCATTCCAGCACCATGAACTCTCTGGCCTGGAACTGTGGAACCGGTGACGTGAGCAGCAAAGGGGGTGTGGGGCTACGCGATGAACTGCACTGAGCTGAACTCGGGAACAATCGTATCCCAGTGATGTGCTCATGGATGAGTGCATTCAACAGGAGGCGTCCGTCTTCAAATGAGCTAAAATGTGAAGCATTTAAAACATTTGCGTTTAATACAGAATGTGGAGGAGGTCTGTAATGTGAGACACATTACAGATAGCTATGAACTTAATGTGCTGCTTTATAATAGTCCACCTTCATAACGGAGGACAAAACACGTACAAGTCGGCTCACGCATAATTACTGTCTATGACGATCCCTCTGGGCTGAGCACAGATGATGAAAGAGTTAGCTCTGGATGGGAAGATATACGCCCTCAAAGCAAGAAGTACAGTTTGCACTTGAAGAACAGGCCTTATTGCTGTACCTGACTGACCCAACAGCCATGATTGTGGACATTCAGCGAGCAGTGATGCCATCCATGAGTCATCCTGTTAGTGCCAGTACCATTGGCAAATGGCTGCATGACGCAGGACTACATGCACACAGACCGTTACAACGACCGCCCTTAACATCACGTCAGCGTCACCAAAGACTGCAATGGTGTCGTGCCAGACTGTCATGGAGTGACTCAGAACGGCAGCGGGTCATCTTCAGTGACGAGTCCTGCTTTTGTCTTGGGGGAGACGACCAACGAATCTGTGTGTGGAGGCACTGTGTTCAGCGCCAAGATGAACAATCTGTTGTCACACATCACATGTCCAGAAGGCCTGGTGTCACTCCCCCTCCACCCCTACCGCACAAACCATGCGTAGATGCATCACTTGTGTGGAGTCGTCTGTACGGTATTCAGGGGAGTCAAGCCTTTGTTTGTTTCTGTGCAGCTTTGATGAATAGGGGCCTGCAAATACCGGAAATGTGTTTTCCTGCTGCAGTTGGTTCTAGCTTTATCAGAAAGTGAATGGTTTCAGATAAACATTTCTAGCACACATTTTTATGGTGCATATTTCTCGATGCTATGAGTATCGACGTTTGAATTTTAGGCCGTGGCAAGTAGGGCGTTTAATCATTGCCTTTTGAAACTAGGCTGCAGACCTAGCGAATGCCTCCTCCCCTTACTTTGACTGATTTACTGTTTTCTTTTTCCAGCTATCATCAGGCACGCCAAACGTTTTTCAGCACCTCCGCTTGCTGGATGGAGCATTTACTTGAATATTAAGCAAAGCGGGTTGAGCCTTCTTCAGTGTGTCTATCTGAATGACATACCTGGGACTCCTTATTTACTCTCGCTTGCCTTATTTTCTCTCTCGTATCCAAGTAAACACGTTAAACCTCTGCCGGCGTGTATGCAGAACGAAGGATTTGAGCGCCCGTTCTGCCACCTGTCATGGTGCTTCCTGGGTTATAGGCTGCTTAGAATGAGGGAGCTATATGCCATGACCTGTCCTCTCAATTTGAGCTGGCTAGCACCTTGTGTTTCTCGATGATGTAATGGTGCCCACATTCTTTAATGCATGCTTTCTTCCATCTGTGTTGAGCATTTCACCTTGCGCTCCTAGCCGAAGTACCTCGGGTTGAACTAAACTACCACCTCAGTAGGGAGCTGTCTGACACCGTTTCTTGTTAACAGGGGAAAGTGAAAAGTCAGACCGGACGAGTTAGAAAAGAGGAAGTTCTGATATGCCTTTGCTAGATGGAGGGTTATAAAAGGCACAATGGTTCCAATATTGCTATGGACCGATTCTTCTAATCCTGTTCCCTTCTAACAGTCCTGTAGCTCTATGGTTCTAACAATCCGCCAGTGTTTCTATAGCTAAAGCAACAGGACCGGATGCACAGATGTTCAAACCTGTTGTGGTTTGCAGCTTGCAGGTGGCATAATTATGCTCTTCATGGGACTTCTTGCTAAGAGACCCCTTATTCAATGATCACCGTTCCTTATTTAGGCAGTAAACAAACTGTTATGCCGGATCTCCGGGTTTCTGTTAATGAAATCTCATATCAACAGAGACTTTGCAACACAAGAACTTAATTGCACTAACTTGAGGAGAGATTTGACTAACAATAAGGCTGAATGTGTTGTAGTAGCAGGGCTGTAACGTGCAGTTCATAAAGTTGACAGTGCTATGTATATATCAGCCAAAGCCCTGTCTGGTTGCACCCAGAAGGAAGTTTGGGATTGCAGTGCTGTTGGGAAGGCAGATAAAGGTTACCGGGAACAATAAATGATGATAAATTTAGACTGACATAAATTTAGACTGTATGCTAACACAACATGCCAGACGTCTCGTCATGGAGTTGTAGAGGTTCCTAATGATGTCCTGCGATAATCCATCCCATGCAGCTTGAAAATCCTCACACAGTTCCTGCAGATTTTGCAGTAGGGGTGGAGGTGGAGTGACTCTGCAAGTGTAACAACAGACCGTTCATCTTGGTGCTGACCACGGTGCCTCCAGACACAGATTCGTTGGTCATCTCCACCAAGACAAAAGTGGGACTCGTCACTGAAGATGACCCGCTGCCATTCTGAGTCACTCCATGACAGTCTGGTACGTCACCATTGCAGTCCATCACAGGGCCATCATACACAATTATTCACACCTAGGTGGGCAATTTAGCATCCCTAGCATCGGCCTGACTGCATGTCTTTGGACTGTGGGAGGAAGTCCACACAGTCATGGGCTAACATGCAAACTCCGGGAATTGAACCCAAGCCCTTTTTGCTGTGAGGTGGCAGGGCTACACATGGCACTACCCTGTAATCAAAGGGCCAGTAAGGGGGGCAGTGGAATAAACAGTGGTGGATGTAGTCCACAAAGCATGTAGTTGAGTTAAAGTAGAGACACCCAATGTAAAATAGAAGTTCCTCTCTTTAGACCTCCTCTGGAGTAAAAGTACTAAAGTATTTACCTTCAAATGTACTTAAGTATGGAGAGTAACAGGAGCATGATTTATTATGGCTCACATGTCCTATTATCATTTCTCGCTTTAAACAGGCTCACAAACGAGTTACTATACTGCATCTGTAGGTCTCTGTTCATAAACATAAACTAGCCAAAACAAATTTACTATAAAAGGAAATAGTGTTTGTATAAATTCAGAAAAAGACACTTAGCAGGCACGAGTGCATGTGTACATATTTCTATATTGTGGCCTATTTACCCACAAAGTCAGGAACTATATGTTTGATCTGTTCACTGATGCTCTGATGTGTGCATTAACCCCATCCTGCTTAACCTACAGTACCTTCCTCCAGGTGGTCCTTGATGTAGTCCAGGCCTGAAATGGACATTTCCACGGATGCTAAGAATCCATGAATAAGCTAGTTTTGTTTTGACATGTCATGTTTTTTTTACACACATAAGCCGAAAAGAACAACAAATTTGTAGTGGAGTAAAAAGTAAGATATTGGAGTTTGAAATGTGGTGTAGAAGTACAAAGTCATCTAAAATGGAATTACTTCAGTAAAGAACAGATATACGAAAAAAACTACGTAAGTACAGTGACCAATTACCTTTACTCCGTTACTGTCCACCACAGGGAATAAGGCTGCTTCCTGAATGCTTGAACAGGAGTCCAGTGGGCTAAGACTGGAACTGATGACCCCTGATGTAGACTGATGTCATACAATACACTACAGGACATACAGGAGGCGACATAGCTTCTGTTGTTTTGTCGCTTCTTACATTGATGCAAATGAACGATGGCAACAGCAAACAGGGAGAAAACAAAGAGCCCGGAATGTCGGAAATGTTATTTTCATCCACGGAAGTAACGGTTTGGCACAATGTGGTATATACAAATCAAATATGATGCAAGTACTTAATATAAAAAGCACCCAGCACCCAGAAAACATCATCTCCGAAACAGCTGATAGACCGCTCACATAAATAACAGCTAGTGTCGGGCCTGCTTGGAAGTCATCACCTTCATGAAGAAAGCTGCGGCAAGCGTTTCCCTGTTCTCCTGCCCTTTTAGAGAATCGATCTAAAGTTTTATTATGGTGTTTTAGTTCCTGCGGTACAAAGTGCTAGCTTGTATGTGTTGGGTTTAAGGTGGGAATGAAGACCTGCTGGCAGTCCCTGGTGGAACAGGACGGCTGGGGGTGAAATAAAGAGGCACGCCTTATCTGGCAAGGCACCATGCTTTCCTCCATCAGCGGGCAGACACATTATTGGCAGCCCTCCCCAGCCCGAGCGGAGCCAGTCGAGGATGGATAGAGGACAGGTCGCGGGAAAAGCCAGCAAAAGCCCCTACTTCACTCCATCGTTCCACGCCCTCCTTCGGGGGGCAGCATTACAGAAGGTGGACAGGTTCCAAATTTTATCGCCTTCTTGCCGTCTGACCTGCTGGTTCTTTTCACAGGCGGCGCTCTCGTTTGATTGCACATGAGATGTGCGTTTGGCTGACTGTTATTCATACACTGCTCGTCAAAAGTTTGGGGACATCTGGCCTTCCATTGAAACTCTCTTTTTGACTGTTGTTTGACTGATAGTCTTACTGTTGAACCAAAGCTGAACAAGTATCTAAGTACCCATTAGCCACATGTTGGCGTGGACACCTACACTACCTAGCAGAGAGCTACCATCCCATGCGGGAGACTGGAGTTTGATTCCTGGTCTAGGTAACTGTGCTGTGCTACACCAATAGGAGTCCTTGGGCAAGACTTCTGACACTACATCCGCCTACCTGTAATACGAATAACCTTGTAAGTCGCTCTGGATAAGAGCGCCAGCTGAAATGCCATGAATGTAATACCTCCACAAGTATGAATAACAGCTGTGATTGGATTTGGCATGGGTTGGACAAGTTTCTGGATGTGGGCCACATCAATGTTCAGCCACTCCTGCATCAAAGAATTGGACAGATGGGCCAGATTTGGTGGATGCCTCTTACACCACCTTAAACACTCAAGGTGACTCATTGTTGGTCCAGTGAGCTTACTTACTAAGACTTGCTAAACCATTTCTCAGCACTCGGCTTTATGTGCATCAAAGCGTGTTCCTAAATAATGGCTTGACTGCTTTCTTCTCCCAATGGTATAAAATATTACCAAGGCAGCCTTTTCAAAGAAAAATGGCAAGTTCTTTCATATTTCCGAGCACATTGCACGTTTTCTCTATTACAGTATTATCTGTTTTAATGACCGTCACCTTCCTCTAAGCAACAGTGTCTCTCTCAGCTATGCCATCCTTTTCTCCTGAGCACTCCACTTTCAATAATTCACTGTTTTCTCAATCTAAGGTGCTGAATAGTTAATCAGTGCCAGCGCTTCAGGGCTTTGAATCTTGGTCCACCGCTCTAGCAGCCCAGCTGGCGATTCCGAAAGCCGGACCACTTTCACTGGCTGACATTTTCCAGCCTCTGCCTTTTGAATGGAAAACCTCCCGCGTAACTAACCGTGCTGCTGCCTGCCCAATGACCCACTTTACATCCCAGCCTGATCCAGTGACTCTTTAGAGGATGGTGCTAAAGCAGAGGAAAGAGGAGGAATGAGAGAGGGAGAGAAAGATTGCGGAGCACAGCAATTCTGGTTCTTCGATATCCAGAAGGTAGAGCTGTAATCGGGGCCTGAAACTTTGATCCAAACCCGAATATAGCTGAATATTATATCTAATCAAACGTGCATGGATCTATAAGACCAATTGTAGAAACCCTATCCAACTATAGCCCGACAAAATTCTGTCTTATCACACCTTCAATCTGACAAAGTTCTTGCTTAATGTGACTGTAGCCCAACAAAATTCTGTTTGAACTTGATATAGCTTGACAAATTTCGGTCTGAACCCAACTGTAGCCTAATAAAATGTTATCATACCCAACTTTAGCCCAACAAAATTCTGTTTGAACTTCAAACTTTAGTCTGAAAAAACTGTCAAACCTGACTGTAGCCCAACTAACTCTGAATCTGATGAAGCCTGACAAAATTTTGTTCTAACGGGACTTTATTCTGACAGATATCTGATGAACCTTGACTGTAGCCCCACTAAATTTTGTCAAAACAGACTGTATCCCAAGAAATTCATGTTAAACTTGATGTAACTTGACACATTTCTGTCTGATCCCAACTGTAGCCTTTTGAAATTTTGTCACAACTGCCCAACAATATTCTGTTTGAACTTGATGTAGCCTGACAGAAATCTGCCTTAACAAAGCTTTAATCTGACAGATATCTGATTAAACCTGACCGTAGCCCAACAATATTTGGTCAAAATCAACTTTAGCCCAACAAAATTGTCTTTGAACTCGATGTAGCATGACAAAATTCTTAACATGACTTCAATCTGACCAGGTTCTGTCCTAACACAACTTCAATCTGACAAATATCTGATTAAACCTGACTGGAGCCCAACAAAAAAAAGTCTAAACTTACTGTAGATAAAATAGTTCTGTTTTAACTCTAGGTAGCTTGACAACATTCTGTTTAAACCTGGCTGTAGCCTAACAAAACTGTGTCAGAACCTGACCCATACCTGACCACCACCAACTAGAAACCAAATAAACTGCAAACTGCACTATAGCTAAAGTGACCATGTATTCCAGGTCAGAAGTGAACTAATAGAAATTGGACGCAAGTTCAACAAATATTTCAAGCTGTACCAGGAAAGGCGGTCAAGTGATTTGTAGAGGTGCTAGCAATGTTTGTGAGCAGATATGGTGTTGGGAAATGGCGTGTCAGCAGAACAAGGCTGTTCAAAGCTCTTCACCAAGCATATGCAGTTTGAATGTGGACAATTTCTGACTCAGCAGCTGCTGCAAGGAGTGCAGATAAACAAAGTCTCCTTCCACTTGCCAGCCAAAGGACAAATGCTCCCCATGCCGGGTCAATGCAGGGTGCTTTAAAAGGACTTACAGGATGTCAGTTATATATATGTGTTGTTTTCCTTGGGCAAAGGCACCTGATTCAACCTACTGGACAATTAACAAGATATTTCAGAGCTGTTAGAGATGGGAAAATGAGAAAATGTTCAAGGCATTAGACATTTAGACTGTTCATACAATGTTTGTAAGGTCACCAGACAAAAATGAGTCACCTGTGACTGAAACGTACCTAATAGCATCTAATACCTCCGCAACCACGAATAACACTTTTGATTGGATTTGGCATGTATTGAACAAGTTTCTGGAAATAGGTCACATCAATGTTTAGCTACTCTTGCATCAAATAATTGTGCAGTTGGGCCAGATTTGGTGGATACCTTCCCTGGCACAATTCCGAGGAGAATTCCCTGTAGACTGGGATTTTAGCCACTGGTGGTAGACCCGTATGACTGTACACTTCCGTACACCTGCAGATTTAGCTACTTCCTTCACACTATGGTCTTTGGCACGCCCAAATGCAGTCACCCCTTTTAGCCAATCATTAACATCTGCTTTGGAGCCATTTTCCACACATGGAACAAGGCCTTCACTACACTGCACCACCTCTACTCATCTATGAATCCTGTCACTCACACCCCGCAGGTATTTACTGGCCCCCTCATCCTCGTGCAGTGCCATCTGCAGGGGCCAGAAGTTACTACCACTTTAAACACACAAGGTGATTCATTTTTGTTTGGGGAGCTTATAGTCTTAATGGAAATGCATTGACCAGTAGAATGGGATTGGAATGAGATGATACACATGAACCCAAAGCCATAATGCCCAATGCCCATTGTTGGCTAAAGCTGTATAAAGCCCCTCCAAGCCCCGGGGCTATGGAGCAGCGGACCTGTGATTTGCGCTGGATTAGTATTTGTGAACACCATAACTATTCATCTAACAATACCTGACCTCACTAATGGTTGAATGCAATCAAATTCTCATAGCAATGGTCCAGCGTCAGGCCATCCCACAAGAATAGAGGCTGTTGCATCAGCTTCAGGAACTACCTTCCTTCTTCCATTTAGCAAGAAATAAGCAAATGAGCAGGTGTCTACAAACTTATGGACGTTTACTGTATGAGCTGTCAGCCCACGGTTCTTCACCGAGGTGAGATGAGTATCTCTGCCTCCGCTTCTGGCTTTTATAGGGAATTTTCCAGGATTTTATAGCACAAACGTTAAACAGAACAGAGCAATAAACAGATGCTGCTGACCTCGTGAATGCGTCTCCCTTCAGTGGCAAGCCTGGGTGTGATGTTTACGAGGAGAAAGGCGAAGGCACCTTGAGAAAACCCAAAGGCTCCTGGCTGTCACCTAGTCAAGGTTATGCTTGAATTAGAGCGCTTAATGTCACCATGGATGACTGGGCGGGGGGGGCTTGGCCATTTATCTTGGGGTCCTCTGTCTTTGCTGGTTTAGTACAGAAAGAAACAGGCTTTTCTTGAGTGCGGATCTTGGACTTCACCGATTAGTCGCCATGCTAGTTTAGACCTTGGTCCTCACATTAACCTCAGATTTTGGACTGCTTGGAAAAGTAGCGTCTTTGATGGGATCCTTGCATCCTTTGCCAGGCAAAGCAACTTGTCTCAGGTTTGCTTAGCATTCAAGCCCATTCGCTGGCCATCATTTCAGGCCAGGAATGTGGAAGGGCGACCGCAATTTCTCCCTTATTTTGAATCAAATCAGCAGGGGCTTTCAAAGCCGTGGAGACTCGGTTGGCGGGAAGGGTGGGTGATTATCAGGTGGGACCTGGGGATTGTTTCAGAATCCCCTGGGTTATTTTCTTTTGTTCATGAAAGGCTTGTTAGGGTTATAAGGCAGCCCTCAACTGAGTGAATGGGCTCAGAGTCCGTCTGTCAGTGCCCGGGCGCTCATGAGCCGAGCCGAGCCGGCCGCCCTGGGCTTTGAACGCGGCTTTTGTGTGGGAATGAATGTCCGTCTCCCGCCTCGCAGTAAGTCGAAGGGAGGTCTGCTTAGTGAGATTGTGATTATGCTGCGACAAGGCAGCTCTGAGCAAAGTGGGCGTATTGTACGCGATTCCCTCTCTCTCCTCTAGGGGGAGCTCTGCCATCGGAAACAACCTCAACCCCCTCCCCTCTGCATCCAGAAGCCGAATGGAGGGAATTTCAGCCTGTTTGCGCTGAGCTTCCACTCCTCATACCTCTGGTTTACATGCCTTTTCATTCCTCAATATCCCCTCTATTGAAAACGAAAAAAAAAAACACACACACACAAAATAGCAGGAATGAATAACAACATCCCTGAAGGATTTACTCGCGAATGAGGCTGCATTACAGAGAGGGGAGCTGGAACCGAGGAGGCCTGTGACCCCCCTCCCTCTCTGCACCCCCCACCTTACCCAGCTCAGAGATACAGGGATGGCCGAGGACTGACTCTGTTCGCCTCTTGATAATGATATTACAGTATCATCTTACCATAGACAGCAGCTGCTGGGACTCGTGACAGCCTGCCCATCACATCCCAACAGCTCGTACTTTACCCTCACTTCCCCTCCCACCATCATGCCATTCTTTGCCATCTACAGCATAATGGTGCTTCATATTTTTACAGATTCGATATGTTTTGTTTTCAGCGTATCTTAGAACAGCAGTCTGCATCATATGGGCGCAACCTCAACCCCCCCCCACCCCCTCGGTCTGCCCTCGTCAAAAGAATGGTTGTACCCAGAAGGAGGTGTGGGATTGCAGTGCTGTTGGGAAGGAAGATAAAGGTTACCAGGAACAATAAATGATGATACATTTAGACTGATATGGGCAATATTTATTGAGCTACACATACAGAAGTAGAGTCTGTCAGTGTGGCGTCGGGCCGCCATGTTTGCTAACGCAACATGCCAGACGTCTCGGCATGGAGTTGTAGAAGTTCCTAATGCTGTCCTGTGATAATCCATCCCATGCAGCTTGAATATTCTCACACAGTTCCTGCAGATCGTGCGGTAGGGGTGGAGGTAGAGTGACACCATGCCTTCTGGACGTGTCACGTGTGACAACAAACCGTTCATCTTGGCGCTGACCACGGTGCCACCACACATTCAAGACAAAAGCAGGACTTGTTAGTGAAAATGACCCACTGCCATAATGAGTCACTCCATGACAGTCTGGCACAACATCATTGCAGTCTTTGGTGATGTTGACGTGGTGTTAAGGGCAGTCGTCGTAACGCTGTGTGTGCATGTAATCTTATGTAGTGCAGCTGTCGGCCAATGGTGCTGGCACCATTCAACAGGATGACTCATGAAGGGCATCACTGCTCGCTGAATGTCTGCAATCGTGGCTGTTGGGTCAGTCAGGTACAGTGATAAGATTCTGACACTGTTCCAACTCCAGAATGTTCAGTATGAACAGGAATGGTGTGCTTGTATACAGCTTGTTGATCAACTTACTGGCACACGTTCGTCTATGTGTTGTTTATTCATCCCTCATTCCTTCCATACCTTAGTGACTCACTATCACTCTGCATTCTCTTTAGGAAATGGACTTCTCTAGTTTCACTTAGCATTGTTAACAAAGATAATTACCTGAAAGAAAGAACTGTACTCTATAGAGTGAGGTTTTCCAGGTTAATCAAGGCAGTAAGTGCAATATATATTTGGCCCCAACCATTTAGATATGTTCAGAATGCTCCACCAATATCTATGCAAGATATAAATATTCCACTGACTAGCTTTGTGTCTTTTTAGGATCAGTCATTGTTCCCATCAGTTGGGACGCTCAGTATCACAACACCATATCACCATACCAGCACTTCACTTCAGCAAATTCTCTGACCTGCATGAAAATGTAAAGCTGTGTCAATATGTCATTTGGCACTGGAACTGTTATTGTTGGAAACTGCAAATGCTAATCAATCAACCATCACTAACGTTAGCCATCATAGCTCAGTTACCTGGGGAGTTAATTAGCCCCGCATTCACACAGTGACCAGTAATGGCCACGGGCGTATTCAATCTAACGTTAATGTCTTTTCGCCATACTCGTTAGAAGTCCCATGTGAAGTCTCAGTAAAAAGTCAATCATTGTAACGAATGGTGAAGAGAAGATCACTCCCAAACCCCCCTCCACCCCCTGGGTGGATTTGGTTACCCCACCATTGTACAACTCAAGGCTACAGCTTTGATGAAAACTGCCGATGATGCATCAGCTGGCTTGGGGTGGATGGCTGTTTTGAAACCTGGCTAGCTAGTGATGAAAGGAAGGAAGTTTGATAGCAAAGGTTAACTTCTAGGAAGCCAGATATATTTTTGTGATTTCGGATCGTGCCTTAAACACACGGTGGTAGAAGGAGGAAGGGCTGATTGTGGGAGGTAAAAGAACTAGAAGGTTGGAGTTTTTGGGCCGGTTTTTGCCGGGAGCTGGAAGGCCAGACCCCTCCACCTCTTATAACTGAGGTAGGATTGATGTAGGACTGAAGAACCGGGAGGAGATGTGGTGATGGTTGGGTGGTTGTGAAAACCGAAGGTAGGGATAAAAATGTATAGGGCTTTAGACTGGAAGGAGGAGGAGCTTTCAGATTGCCACAGTTATGCTTGTATGATGTGTTTGCATAATGCATGCTGGGTATTGTTGTGAGAGGACATGAATGGATGAAAACGTGGACGTGACAGGAAACTGTGAAGAAAGTTCCGTTTCCTGCGGATAGCACTGTACGAGGATGATGAGGCTAAAAAATTGATGTGGCCTTCATCCAGAAACCTGTCCAGTCTATGCCCAATCCAATCAGAGCTGTTATTGGTGCTTATGGCTGTATTCATGCTATTAGGTACGTATCAGTCACAGGAGACTCATCGTTTTGGTCTGGTGAGCTTATGTTGAAGTCACCAACATGCCTGCATAAACACACCTACTGACCACTGATCTAGGCTCACTGTAGGTGTTACCTGGGTTCAAAGCAGTAAGGCAGAGCTCAGTCGCAGAGGCTTTGGACGAGCCTGCTTTCGTGTCTTCTCCCTTGACTCGGCACATGTCATGTTGACTCCCAGCAGAGCGCCAACAAATAGCAAGCGCTGAGCGTCTGTGAAGAGAGAAAAGCTCACCAAGCGAGCTTGGTTANTCTCCCTCGACTCGGCACATGTCATGTTGACTCCCAGCAGAGCGCCAACAAATAGCAAGCGCTGAGCGTCTGTGAAAAGAGAAAAGCTCACCAAGCGAGCTTGGTTACTCCGGCACAGGCAGCTATTGCACCTGCATGTTTTCCTCAGTGCATGTCAAAAAGCCGCCTGAATCGTCTCATGCTTCAGGGAGGGGGGAGAGAGAGAGAGAGAGAGAGAGAGAAAGAGAGAGAGAGAGACGGAGAAGGTTGGAGGGTTGGGGTGGGGGTGGGTGGGTAGGTAGTGAATGTAAGCTTTCCTCAGAGCTAAGTCAATATGCACATTGTTTTCCCTCGCAGTCAAAACCTGGGCTTGATGCGGAATCCCCTCGACGGCGGCGGATTTATTCTGGAGTTATTCGGAGTTTCAAACAAATTTCATTCGGCGCCCGCTTATTTGTTCCTCTGCTTATACAGAGGGAGGGGAGGAGAGAAAGAAAGAGCGAGAGAGAGGGAGGGAGAAGACGGAATGAAAAAAGACATGCAATTATTCCTGCAGCTCCCCCCTTTTTTTATATAATGAAATGCAAACGTAATTCCCCTATGAAAGAGGCAGTAATTGCCCAAACAGTGTTATAATGTGACAATCGTGGTAGAACAAAGTACGGAATTGCAAGGGATTTTAATCACGGATAATTCCGGCAAGGAGCTTGACAAGTTAAGATAATTAAAAAAAACATTTTTGAAAAATAGAGGCTTTTTCTTTTCTTTTTTTTTTTTTGTCAGCATGTCAGAGAAGCACATTCGCTGCTCTCCTCGCAGCCATTCCCCGCAGCATTAGGCTGCTAAATATAACGGGCATTATTATACCAGCGGAAAATACATTCAGCTGGTTTTATCCTCTGTAATTTAGCCGCACAAAAGCCGCCGAGTGACACCTGCCCAAGTTGCGCCGCTATCATCCGCTGTTAGCAAAGATGAAGCCCGTGAAATGGGAGGCCGGCAGTGTCACTGAAACGGCAGAAAAGGCAATTTTGCCACTAATTAGAATTAGGCCTAGACTTTGGATTGTTTAAGCCAAACTCAGATACCGCAAATGACTCATTTACACCGCACCCGTGTATCAAACACTGAGCCGCTATGGTGTCCCACTAGCTTGGAGGTCAGGTAGGGCAGGCTGAGAATGAATGTTATAAACCCCCTTCAAAATCAATACTGTATGTACGACTTACAATCAGCATGAATTCTCGTTCATAGATTGGGAAGAGGTGGTACAGTGCAGTGAATGTCTCGTACCATGTGTGGAAAATGGCTCCAAAGCAGATGTTAATGATTGGCTAAAAGGAGTGACTGCATTTGGGCGTGCTAAAGACCATAGTGTGAAGGAAGTAGCTGAATCTGCAGGTGTATGGAAGTGTACGGTCATACGGGTCTACCAGCAGTGGCTAAAATCCCAGTCTACAGGGAATTCTCCTTGGAATTGTGCCAGGCAAGGCATCCACCAAATCTGGCCAATGCAAGAGTGTCTGAATTGATGTGGCCTATATCCAGAAACTTGTCCAGTCCATGCCCAATCCGATCACAGCTGTTAACACTGAGTCGCTGTGGTGTCCCACTTGCTGAGAGGTCAGCTAGGATGGGCCCAGAATGAATGTTAGAAACCCCCTTCAGCATTTTAGCATGAAGCTAAATTATGGGCCAAAGTATTACATGCTTAACTTTGGCTGCTTCATTAAAAGTGTTTAAAGAACCCCCTACACTCAATGATCTGCTTTTTAAAGGGTTAACTCTTCTTGGCCCACATAATATGGCTATATAGGCTGTTTCAATTGTGCTGCTATAGTACAAAGGTCCCATTTTTCCAACACTGGGTTTGTGAAATGCTACATGGCAGCTGAGCTTTGTACATCACAAATAGCACAAATTTGTAGCGTAATACACACAATATTTGACCATTTTCAATGTTCAATTACTCTAAATATTATATTAATAAGTAATTAATGCGGTACTTTGAAGATTGTAGTACTGAGTAGCTCTAACATTAAGTACAATATTTGTTAGGTTATTATTATTTCTTTTATTATTTTAATTTATTTTATTATAAACCTTTATTATTATTTCACTATTATTTTTTACAGGTCCTTTTGCATAGTGAATTCTAAAATATCAATCAATGCCGCAAGTGTTTGTCAGATGAGATATTCTATTGTGATGGGGGTAAAAATGCGATTTTATCAATTTATTGTGTTAAATTGGAACATAAATCAAATAACAAGTTAATTCATTGTTTACCTATGTAATAACTATGTCATTACATATGTATAACCATGTAACAGAAATTGAATGCATAGTAAAACAACAATAACTTCACTCTTACACTGAGGTAACAATATTTTAATCCCTTTTACCATAATCCATCAACTTCACTGATTTGCTTGTCCCAGTGTTCTTATTAGAAGTCAAGGAAGGCAGGGAAACATCGTTTTACAGTCTTTAAATAGCTAGTAGTAAGTATATACCAGCTAAGTGTGTGGTACAGCCCCAAAGGACTAGATAATTATCCAGTTCCAATGCATTCATTCATCCATTCATCTTCTAAGCCGCTTATCTGATAGGTGGGGGTGCTGGAGCCTATCCCAGTGCTCACTGGGTGGAAGGTTGTTCCAGTACAGCTGAACCACCTTACATGGAAGTGCTCAACAGGTTCTAGCTCAGGGGTTCTCAGTCAAGAAGTCAAAGGAGAACAAACAAAAGCAGGCTTGTGCAAGAATGAAAGTTTTAGCACAAATTCTGCCAGGAAGACTCCAATACTACGTCACTCATTCATTCAGTCATTCATTGTATTTTTAGTTTTTTGCCTTTGTTTTTTGCTATTCTTAACTGTACTATATACTACATACTCAAAAATGAGTTAGTAAACTCACCATACAAAAACTGAGCCACCTGTGACTGAAACGTACCTAATAGTGTGTAATACCTCCACAAGCACCAACAACAACAGCTATTCGGTTTGAGATGTACTGGACAAGTTTCTGGATATGAGCCACATCAATATCCAGCCACTCTTGCGTCAAAGCATTGCGTAGTTGGGCCAGATTTGGCGGATGCCTTGCCTGGCATTTTACTGGTTGCTCCATGGAGTCCCACAGATTTTCAAGAGGACTCAAATTTTGGGATTTTGCATGCCAGTCCAGATGCTTCAAGTGAAGGCTTCAATCAGTCATGCTTACAGCCTGTGAATGTGAGAATTATCATACTGGAATACAAGAATAGGAATGTTATATTATATGTTATATGTAAGATGTTGACCAAAAGGCAAAACCTCTCAATATAGGCACTCTGGTTCAAACTTACTGTTACCTCAACCAAAGAACCCATTTCCACATGATTAAAATCCCCCAGAACATCACAGAGGTCAATCATGTTTTGTCGGGGTTACTTATTAGCATTCAGTGTTCAACTGGGATGCACCCTCAGTGTTTACCCTCCGTATTTACCACATTGTTACTAGCATTATTTATACATTTATGAGATACTTTACTATGTCTATTAAATTCACTATGCAGGCTGATTTGAAAACTTGTATGGGCCGAACTTCAAGCATTTCCCCACTGTGAGACAAGACCTTGGGAAGCAGAAAGAGCACCAATTTTCAGGTGTGAACAAATTGCCACTAAAAGTCATTTTCGTGGTGTTTTGAGGCTGCTTGTTAAGTGCCCTATCCAAAATAATCATTAGGCAACCATCCAATCTACATTGCATTCAAAAGTACACCCACTTCTGCCTGAAGTGCGGGCATGTTCCACAAGCCGAGTCATTATATCGGTTGTTCAGACGGCTTCATTAGTTGATTTAACGCAGTTCAAAGGTAAATAAGACAGCAAATCAAATTAACGAATGGGCAGGGTTCACCTTAACAGATACTGGCCCTCCTTTTGATCCTCAGACAGGTTAACTGGGAAAAATCAATAGATAATTATTTAATGCGAGCACACATTCGTTAGTTTAGCCCTAGTGGTACAGTGTCAGGCAAGATGCAAATAAGCATCTTAGTAGTCTTATTACATCTTACTACACTTATGCAGTGTTCATTTGCAATCAACTGTATTTCGTCAGTGTCCAATGAAAAACATGTATCTCCATTTTTGTGGATTTGTGCTTTTATGCACCATTTGAACGCAATAGCTGCTGTTTAGACTGTGTAAAAAATTTCATGATGAATAGACCAACAGAAATGGCCCAAAATCACTTGCAAAAAAGTCTGGTTCCATTGACTTACATTACAATTAAATGTGTGTAAGACTTGAACAACCGATCAGACACTTGCAGATGAAAGTAAGATTGTGAGCTTTAATAACACACCGTGTAGACAGAGAGGCAATCCAGAGACGAGCCAGGGTCAAAACCATGAAAGACAGTCCTCGAAACATGGGGCAAGGCAAACAAACCAGGCTCGGAAGCCAAAACAGGAAGTCCAAACTAGCAAACAACGGCAGGGAAAATCCAAAAACTGCTGTGTAAACAGTGGCAATACTTTGCAAAGACCAGGCAAGACAAACTCAGAAGCAAAATGAGAAACAGGTGAAAACTGTTAGTATTCAGGTGACTTGGAACGAGGAAGTGGAATGTGATTGGTGGAGACGGCATGTGTGCGAGTCATGTGATCTCCTGTAGGATCCTGGGAAATGTAGTCCATTGACTTACGTGTACCCCTTTTGCACCCAAAGCTTGTACTGTATTCCAAGAAGACTTTAGAGACCTCTCTGCTGGAAATGTGTAATGGCACACAACATGTGGACTGTAGGTAACGTCGGTTGGGTAGATATGATGATTGCCAGTGTGTTGAAAGAGTATTCTAAGGCTACATTTACACAGCAGGTAGAAGTGGCCCGAATCCGATTTTCTCCAGGATCCATCAGTAGTTACGATTGTTTACTGCTGGATGAGTGTGATACGTGAAGCATTGTTCTTTTGCGCGTGTGGGCCAGTTTAGGAGAGTGATCTGTTCAGACTAATGCTGGGCAAGATCACTTTTAAAGGATTTTAAAAAGTAAGAAGCCTAAGAAGAAGAGTGCATTAGGTGAGGATGTCGGATTTGGGCCACTTTTACCTCCTGCATGTATAGATCCAACAAGCTGACCCACATGTCCAAAAGAACGGTGCTTTACGCACATGTCTGATATGTGGCAATGTCAAATCGGAATCCATGCAATTTCTCATTTGGCATTCTTTATAATTTCATTGTCAAGACCTCATAAACATTTGGAATGATGTTTCTGTACACACAAAATTAGAAGGCACTTGTCCAAAAAGAAATGCCTCAATGCAGGTCACCACCCAAGGAAGTGGACGAATAGCATATACGTTTTACAGCAGGCTTGAATGCACTCTGGGTAATAAGCCCTGCTGTCAACCACTGGCACTTCATGATCGGTCCTGGTGAAGATGAAACTAAAACCTCGGGGGGCGGACCTGCATCCACTTTTACTTCCGGACGTGTGACGCATGACAACAAACCGTTCATCTTGGTGCTGACCACGGTGACTCCACACATGGATTCGTTGGTCGTCTCCACCAAGACAAAAGCGGGACTCGTCACTGAAGATGAGCCGCTGCCATTCTGAGTCACTCCATGACAGTCTGGCACGACACCATTGCAGTCTTTGGCGACGTTGACATGGTATAAGGCAGTCATCGTAACAGCCTGTGTGCATGTAGTCCTGCGTTATGCAGCCGTCCGCCAGTGGTGCTGGCACTAACAGGACAACTCATGCAGGGTATGCCTGCTCGCTGAATGTCTGCAATTGTTGCTACTGGGCCAGTCAGGTACAGCGATAAGGCCCGTCCTTGCTTACGTCACGTGCACAGCCGAGCATGAAAATTGAATCATTTGCATGTCTCACAATGTCAAACCTACCCACCAAGTTTCATTCCTGTTGGTTGATTCTTTCTGGGTGCAAGTATTTGTGCAACTATTGATGAGTATATGTGCAATATTGAAAATACAATAAGTGATAAGTGTAAGAGTCCCATGAGACTACCTGTCACTGTTACCTGTGAAACTTGAAAAACCTTGAACATCAATACCTGCCGCTGAAAGCCTAGAAGCCCAGAATAGTGCAGTGTTAAAAAGTAGAAATTAGTCTCAAAGTGGTGCGGAGGATTATAGCCACTGGTCAGTGTAAATGGTCACAACCTCTGAATGAGGAATGCTTACAAGAGACCTGAAAGGATCAAAGAATGCATTTGGAAAGAAAGGGTGGATGCTCTGTTCTTTAATCAATGGGGCCACTGGAGGATCACTACTGCCCTGTCTAAACCTCTCTGATCAAACAGACTGGCCTAAGATCGGTCAAGGGCTTTCAACTCTGGCAGACAGACAAAGTTGTCTCCGTCAATAACCTGAACAGGCCCGGGACGATCAGGGAGCATCTCCATGGTCCTGACGGCACTCTTTCTGTTTCTCGGCTTTTGGGGTCGGTGACATCTCTTTCCTGCGGCGGGCAGACATCAGGTGGCACCTTGTTTTCCATTCATGAAAATATTATGTCCCTAATGGAGCCGAATCAAACCCATCATGCAAAGCCATCGCCCTGAAACTGGCCTCATATGCCCTTGGCTCGAGCCTTGCATGCACCAGAAGCCACAGAACATCACATGATGGCTGCAAGAGGCAAAAAAAAGAGCTCCCTAATTGCACGGCAAAAATGTCAGGCCAAATCCCTCACAGCTGGAGCTCCTAATAGACACCAAAACCCACCCTCTCCTTGTCTCCCGCACTCTTTCTCTCTCGTTTTCAGGGTCTCACTCGGTGACTGTCTGTTTTGAGTGCTTGCCAGCGGTTTACGCTGGCCGTCTAGAGGGAGCAGGTTCATTGCTCTAATCGCAGGCACACAGGGGCTCAGAAGAAAGGGTTCAGGCAGTAAGGTGGAATAATTGGAGCACCGTGGTGTATCGGAGCCTTTAAACACAGGCAAAATCCTCTTTTAGCCACTGCTATTGCACTCCTACGCTCCAGACACAACTAGCCAGACGAGGCTCCAATTGAGCCATACAAGGTACAAGGGCCTCTGTCTTGAAAGTCCTTGTGAACAGATTTGGTCCCACTCCTAAGATTCCCCTTTCCTAAGAGCCCTCTAAAGTGTCCCTTTTACCCATTTGCCTTTGGAATGCCCTTTTTTGTCCACCCTCCGGCTTCCTCAGGGGAGGAGGCAACTGTCGAGGAAGAGGTGGCTAACGTGTTTATTTATCGGCCTGCTTCTGTCTGTCGGTGTGTGCCAGTACATCGCCAAGTCTTGGTCCTCGGGGAGATGACATTAATGTCACAGGGAGGAAAAGCATCCCTCTCCTTACCTCTTTATATCCCATCCTTCTCGCTCCCTCTCTGCTTCTCTGTCTCCGAGTTCTATAATTAGGTTGCTTTCAGGCGCGGAGGCTCGACATCTATCATCTCGCTAATGCTAGCTTCTTAACAAAGAGGGGAAAAATCCTAAACGTGTTGCAGAAGATTGGTGTGATGATTGAGGAGCAGCATGGATTTGTTTATACAAGCCTTCGTAATGGATGCTGCGTTGTCTGGAGTAATGGGAGAAGGGGGGGAAAAAGGAAGCAACAGAAGCAGACAACCCACTTCTACAAAAGCGCTCTGAGAATACGTTGGCGCTCCAAAAAACACTAGCCCTGGAATGCTGTGCCTTATATTGACAGAGCCCACCGACACTAAGCGAGTTTGGCTGGCTGCTGAAAACTGTGCGAGGAAAGTGCCGAGGCCGCTCTTAAGCACTTGCGTGAGATTGAACTGGAAGCAGCCAACTGCAGGCCGCCTCCTTGTTTTATTTGCATGTCAGACCGCATTTGTGATGACTGCCTTCCTGGGGGAAGTGGTGCCACAAAAGGAAGAAGAAGAAAAATCAGAGAGGCGTTGCGAGTGGGGGGGGTCTGGGAAACAATTCCCCAGGACCGAATAGGAAGCTCATCCCAACATTAAAACCCCAGCTTTCCGAGCCCAGCCTGTGCCTAATTAGAAGTGAATGCTGGGAGACGGCCTTATTAATTCTCACTGACATGTCCTCCCATTGCGATCCTGAAGGACTGGCGTATCTCGTCCCCCCCAGCTCGGAGGTCCTCGACACAACATGCCCGTCCTCGCGGAGTGATATATTTAAAGCTTGCCATCATTTCTCTCGGGCTGTTGTGCTCTTCGCTTCGGCTTCTATCACCTTTTATTTTAAAGGCGATGGGCCCCGGTGCCTGAACATAATACAATGGGCTTGTAATGGTTTATGGGGATTTTCTAGGCTCCCCGCATTGTAAATCTGGGTGCCAGCGTCCCTCATGGCGGGGCCCAGGTCTCCAGTAGCCAAGTTTAATGGCCCGCCAGCCGCATCAACCTAAATATCGATCTCCACTTCTCCTTCCTCCATCTTTCTTTAACCCTAGCCGCCCATAAGTCATGTACTTTTATGACTTAAAGGAGCAAAGCAAGGTGCAGCTTTCTTCTGCAGAGGTGCACATTCGTTCCAGTGTTCTGCACAGGCTGCATTAATGTGATGTTGTATTTGAGACCAAATCTGAGACAAAGACTAAGGTTCTATAGTACTCGAGTCTGACTCAAGACCGAGAACAGGATTGGTCATAACTAAGGCAAGAACAAGACCAAACGACACATGAAGGAGTGTGGGTTAGTATGGCTGTGGATTACAGTTTGGGGATCAGCACTGAGTGAGTACGTGCAGTTTGGAGTGTGTTGGATAAAGGATGGGGGGGACCAATAGGGTTTGAATTGGGGGTGGGGGGGCGGGGTTGTAAAAATAAATGGGACTTTATGGGAGAAACAAGGGATGGGAAACTAAAAAGACAAACAGATGAGTGCGGGTCAGACCAACATTGAATTCGTGCTTGGGGGTCTGCCCTGAGATCGTGTATGTGAAACGGTGTCTCCTGGTCGAGTGGAAGTACAGTAGATGGGTGTGTACTTTTTCATCCCATTCATTCATAATGGGGAAAAAAAATTAGTTTTTCCAAAAACTGTAAGTCAGATCAACAAGCTGTATACAAGCACACCTTTCCTGATCATACCAAACATTACGGAGTTGGAACGGTGTTGATATCTTGAAAACTATGGGACGAGTTAGCGGACAAAAATGAGTACCAAGGAGAAGAGGTAGAAAAAGAAGACGACTCCCTCCATTGAGTCCCATTCATTTTCCCTATTGTTTCTGTCAACCTACAGTCGCCAAACTGCATGTACTCATTCAGGGCAGATCCCCCAAACTCTAATCCACAGACTTACTGACCTGCAATCCTCTATATGTCGTTTATTCATCCCTTGTTCGCCCTATATACTCTCATTCATTTTTGGCCCCATTCAAACCCTATTGGTTCCATATACCTACAGCCACCAAACTGAATGTACGCGCTCAGGGCAGATCCCAAACTGTAATCCACAGCCATACTGACCTGCAATCCTCTATGTGTCGTTTATTCATTCCTTGTTCCCTCCATAGAGTCCCATTCATTTTCTGCCACACCTAAACCCTATTGTTTGCATTAACTACATGTACTTATTCAGGGCAGATCCCCAAACTCTAATCCACAGCCATACTGACCTGCACTCCTTTATGTGTCATTTATTCATCCCTCGTTCGCCCTATATGCTCTCATTCATTTTTGGCCCCATTCAAACCCTATTGGTTCCATAAACCTACAGCCACCAAACTGCATCTACTCACTCAGGGCAGATCCCCAAACTCTAATCCACAGACATACTGGCCTGGACTCCTCTACGTGTCATTTATTCATCCCTTGTTCCGTCCATAGAGTCCCATTCATTTTCTGCCACACCTAAACCCTATTGTTTCCATTAACTACATGTACTCATTCAAGGTAGATGCCCAAACTCTAATCCATGGCTATACTGCCATGCCCAAGATTACCGGTTAATTCAGTCTGATTAGAGAGATGAAGCATGTACTGGCCTTCAACCCTGTTAGCTTTGTGTGATGATGGGAGACCTAGCTAGCAGGTGGGAACTGGCCATGACTGACTTCAGACACCAAACGTGTCTTGAGTGATCAGCTGCATTCAAGGGAACAACTGTGTAAGTCTGTAAATAAGACATTTTTTACCAAACGGTTCCATTAAAAGCAGCTCTGCTGAACTCCCGAAACATTCCTGCCTCTCGAGAAGCAAAGGGCAGTAAACTTTAAGTGGCCGCATTGCATGTGGTTGATACTTCCCCATCTACGCCCTGGTCTCAAACTACTTTCATGCTGCTTTGTGTGTGCTGTAGCCACATGCATAACCAGCTGGCTCTTAGGACATATCAAAGCTCCACAGGAGCGGTATTCTTACAGGGCAGTTTTTTCCCGCTTCGTCTACTCCTTTTTTTCTGTGCCTCCTTCCCGTTGACTCATGCCTGCACATCCCCCCCACCACCCCTCCATCAATTACTGCTATTTATTCTGTCCAAACATGATGTTGGAGGTTGCTGGGAGGCGGCGACTCTTGCAAGCCGGACTGCGAACGAATGCAAGTCGGCCTGCAAACTAAGCAGGGCCATTGCCAAGGGGGATGCATAGGCTGTCGTGCCCCCTCATCCCCAACCCCCAAAAAAGTTAAACGAATATTAAAAGGGGTTTTGGGTATTTTAAAATATACATGCTGAAGTCTGAAGAGTCGCTTTTCTGTTTATTGTAAAACTGAATTTTTACTTCTTCTGATGGTGGAAACGGTGAGGAGGCTTTTTCAAGCATATCAGTAAGGAGTTTATAATTGACGAGCCAAACCATTTTTTTTACTGTTCTGTAAATCTGTGGCTTCCTCTCCGCATGTGTGAGGATTCATTTTCCGTCAAAATGTTTTAACCACAGACAGATGCTCATCATCCAAAGAATAGCTGCACCCAGAAGGAAGTGAGGGATTGCTGTGCTATTGGGAAGGAAGATAAAGGTTACCAGGAACAATAAATGATGATAAATTAAGATTGATATGGGTAATATTTATTGAGCTACACATACAGAAGTAGTGGCTAATGCAACATGCTAGATGTCTCAGAGGTTCCTAATGGTGTGCTGTGATAATCCATCCCATGCACCTTGAATATTCTCACACAGTTCCTGCAGATTTTGCGGTAGGGGTGCACGTGGAGTGACACCAGACCTTCTGGACGTGTTACAACAAGCCGTTCATCTCGGCGCTGACCACAGTGCCTCCACACACGGATTCGTTGGTCGTGGTCCTGTTAAATGTTTTGATACCCTTTCGAATTCGTTGTCCCCCTCAGTTGTCGCATGGCTTCCAGGCCCCTAGGGAGCAAAGTAGCCCCAAACCATGGTACTCCCTCCACCATGCTTCACAGTTGGGAGCCAGACGTCTCGGCATGGAGTTGTAGAGGTTCCTAATGGTGTCCTGTGATAATCCATCCCATGCAGCTTGAACATTCTCACACAGTTCCTGCAGATTTAGTGGTAGGGGTGGAGGTGGAGTGACACCAGGCTTTCTTGACGTGTGACGCATGACAACTTGGCGCTGACCAGGGTACCTCCACACATGGATTTGTTGGTCATCTCCACCAAGACAAAAGCAGAACTCATCACTGAAGATGACCTGCTATCATTCTGAGTCACTCCATTTTGATTTTACCACTACCCCAATGGGTAGTGGTTGAAATCTTCCCCCATGAAATGAGACAACCTTTGAAGAACTTCTAATCTAAGACTAACTAGCTAAACTTCAGGTTCATTAAATTTAGGCATGACAACCTTTCAAGAACCTAAAAGGCTTCATTGCCAGGCTTCTACTCTGCCAGTCTTCAATGACATCCAAGAAATACAGCAATCAAATTTTCCCTGTCCACCTAAAATGGTGCAGTTTCTCTGTCCACCTTAAATGGTGCAGCAGTTATAGCAGATAGCGGTTGCTAGCGGTCTGAGACAAGACTAACCAGTTGCTTTTTGACATAATGGAACAGTAATGATTACCTGCTTTGACTGCTTTGATTGCAATGCCACCCTCAAAATGACCCGCAGTTCATGCTGGACCTGCGTGTACAGGCCTCTAGTCTCTACCTTTGGCCTAGTATGTTTAAAGGACAAGGGGATGGACGGTGGAGTGTGTGAGCCATGGCTGTCTCTGCTTCCTGTCAGCGAGGGTGTGCAGGGCGATACTCCACATCATCTGCCATGACCCCACCAACGTCTCAGGCATGCGTGCGCCGTCATCTCCGTTTTCACTCAAACCAAATCCCGAGGAGAGAAACAGCCATCACACTCGTCCCGTGGTGTTTGCCTACCCAGCAAGGCCTGCGCTGCGGTGGGCGGCAGTGACATTTAAAGCTGGGGACTTAATAAAAGAAGCCCTGTGTTGCGCGGTGCTGCTGTCTTTCAGCCAGTAATTTGTGGGGTTTAGGAGAGGGAAGGGAAACACCAGGGAAATTAAGATGTCATCCCACTCCATTGCTGGCAGAGGAGGCCGATTCAACGCCAATCCCACATCGGTTTCTTTCTTTACTCGTGTTCATAGTTACGATTTTTATAATTTGGCTACATTTCTGATCAAAGAATTGGTTGAAGATCACCGATAATATGATAGACATACCTTGCTCGGGCTATTGAACGCCGGACACTAACAAGTCTACTTGTAAGCGCTAATGAGTAACCGCATGCTTCGAGATAAGATGGAAAAATCAGCGACAATGACAACACAATTTGGAATAATTGCCGCTAAGGTGGTCTGATGGAAGATAATTAGAGGGGGAACAAGAAGACTTCCGCCTGTAATTACTTGTCAGTTTCTGTTTATGTGGAACCCTTTCTGGACCGTGCAGTTGAAGCCAAGTCCAAAAAAGGGAGGAGGCAAGGAACCCCCAAAACCCCATTAAATACATTGATCATCAAAAGAATAGCTGCACCCAGAAGGAAGTGTGGGATCGCGGTGTTATGGGGAAGGAAGATAAAGGTTACCAGGAACAATAAATGGTGGTAGATTTAGACTGATATGGGCAATATTTATTGAGCTACACATACAGAAGTAGTGTCTCTCAGTATGGCGAGAACGAAGGGACCCCATGAAACGGAACAACCTTTCAAGAACCCAACAGGTCATCAAAAAAAATTAAAGAGGACACACCCTACCCCAACCCTATCAGACACCCTATCCCTTTACCCTTTCAGGACACCCTACCCCTGACCCTATTGGGACACCTTACCCCAAACCCTATCAGGACACCCTAACACAAACCCTACTGGGACACCCTAACCCAAATCCCACTGGGACACCCTAACACTTAACCTATCAGAACACCCTACCCCCGTCAAGACACTGTACCCCAAACCCTATCGGGACACCCTACCCCAAACCCTATCGGGACACCCTACCCTGAACCTTATTGTGAAACCCTACCCCAGCCCTATCAGGACACTCTACCCCTTACCCTATCGGGACACCCTACCCCTTACCCCTAGGTGTGAGTGTGCAAAATGGGCTTATTGGTAGAGGCAAGGTTGTGCGCTACAGTTTCTCATTAGGTACTGGGAAATGGGATGTTTTGCCAAAGCTTGTCCAGCCTCACCGTAGTGGCTAGAACAGAACACACTTGTAGGTGGACAGGCCAATGGACCGACAAGTTTGCAAAATAACCGAGAAGGAAAAAACTTTTGACTCCTCAAAACACTCTCAAGGAAAGATTGACCTTCACAAAGAGGGACGGTGACCACTAGAAAAAACAGCATTCACAACATATGGAACTTGGAGTCAATCAGAGGCACAGCCAGTAGTATCCCCTGACCTGCTCCCATCACTCACTGACAGGATTCAAGCCTACAACCTTCAGAACACTGGCACGGATCCATGACTGCTCAGCATCCTCTGCTGTCACAATGTAATCAATTTGATATTACATTATAACCCATTAGCCACACAAAGGATGCACACACACTCTACCTTCTAGTGGTAAATAACAGCTTCCTTGCATCTTGCAAGCAGCACGGCATTAGACACGCCTCGGCTTACGGCTCGTCAGATGCACCCGTATCATCCCCAATTAAATCAACAGCGCTGCATACTTATTCAGGTCTACTGATTAGCGCTGGATGCCGTTACACAAATGTCAGCGTAGTCATTGACAAAGCAGCCAGTAAATCATGCCAAGTAGTGGCACTCCTCTGCTTATTATTAGGCCCCGCTGATGTGTGAGGTGTGGCGTTCCCTGTTGTAATCTGCCATAAAACTTTTCTCCCCCCACCCGCCCCACTCCCGCCATCCCTCCTGCTCATGACAGCCTCTTCTAATTAGCACACAAAGGCCGAAACCAATGGCGGAACCAGCTTAAGCGATTATGCCAAGGTAATCTGATGCAGTGCCTTCTAATGTGTCCCTGTACCTTTTTACTGAAATCAGCAAGGATGGCATTGTGGGTATGAAAACCGCCACAACAAAAGCAAGGAATACCAGCAACAACCACGGAGGGGGGGACGGACGGAATGATACTAATTGGAAGAGACAGCCTCAGAAGCTTGCATTTAATTAATCTCCAGTCCTCTATTTCTTTATCCCCCACTTCCTCTCAGCGTGGCAGTGACTTCAAAGACCAGTCTCACTTTTTCACTCTGACTGCGGGAAAATGAAGAGGAGTAGGCAGGAAAGGCTCGGCGAAGATTTGTACTGAAAAGACTTTGCTGATATCAGCATGCGTGCGCCAACTGGCGCGATTTATCAGACAACAAGCCACGAGATCTCATTTTTTAAAACGTCTGCCCGTTTTTTCCCCCCCTGTCTTTTGTTGGAGTGGAGGTAGAATCTCTGTAGACAAGCAGGGGAACACAGTAGCAAACATCTTCGGGGCTTTCCCGGTTAAGTGTCTTTTGAGGTGAAAATTAGACTCCTTTTATGAACCAGATTCTCAAACATACACTCATCATCAAAAGAATAGCTGGGCAAATAGTTGCAGCCAGAAACTTGGTGGGTAGGATTAACATCGTGAGACGTGTAAATGATTCAAATTTCATAAGCAGGGACGGGCCTTATTGTGGTACCTGACTGACCCAGCAGCCACGATTGTGGATATTCAGCAAGTAGCGATGCCCTTCATGAGTCATCCTGTTAGTGCCAGCACCATTGGCAGACGGCTGCATGATGCAGGACTACATGCACACAGACCGTTACAACGACTGCCCTTAACACCATGTCAACGTCACGAAAGATTGTAATGGTGTTGTGCCAAACTGTCATGGAGTGACTCAGAATGGCAGTGGGGGTCATCTTCGGTGACCAACACAAACTATGCAGCAGCAGATGAGCTATCATCTCTGACTTCACATCTGCAAGGTGGACCAGCAAGGTAGGAGTGTCTAAAGGCCACTGGATACTGGATGGGTGCCTACACACAGAGAGGGGCAGCCAGTCTTTTAGGGCAAACAGACCAAACCAATGGCCACAGCTAACATTACTAGCGTAGCCTTTTTTAGCATGTATCCTTCCGTCACTGCACTGCTGAGATAGGTCCACCATCATAGCTGCTGTGTTGTGGTCCTATTGAGACCCTGCCCACTGATTAACCAACTAAAATGTCTATAATACATATATAGACCTATATATATATATATATATATATATATAGAATTAAAGTACACAGAGAAACAGATGGACTACAGTCTGTAATTGTAGAACTACAAAGTGCTCCTATATGGTCAGTGGAGCTGATAAAATAGACTATGAGTGTAGATACAAGGTGTACCTAACAAAGTGGTCAGTGAGTGCGTGAACCAGGTTGTACAGAAAGTTATATCACTCAACATAATCCATCATAGTAACTCGTGCACATGACATCTGCCATGAAATATTAATGGCATGTTTACGTCAGTGTTATGTAGCGAGGCTCTAGTGGAGTTTTACTGGAAACTGTACAGAATTTCCAACATGGGTGGTTTGTTCTTCAAGTAAGCCAGGCATACTCTACGTGAGTAAGCACTCTATGAATAAACACCCAAACCCCCAAATCGTGCCGTTATCTCAACACAAACAAAGCTGAAACTGTGCTGGATTTGTTTGTGCTTTGCAGCACACAAGGTGCATAGCGAATTCGTAATCTCTGAATCAGTGTGGGGTTGGGAAATACAGATATTGTTCTAGGCTGAAGCATTTTACAGCAAACTGGCAAGCTGATGTAACATTGTACGGCAGGGGGTCTACAAATGTGGACCTTGAATCCAGTTTCCAGTCATGGACTGATAGCATATTTACATAGACAAAAACATTTTGTATCTTGTCAGAGATATATTGCACCTTGGTATATGGAAATACGGAACAAGTTAGCACTCACTCTGGCTATACATGAAGCTTAACACTGTGGTTATAAACTTTTTTTAAACTGGTGGCTTATTATATAGTAATTACTATGTAACTAATATGTAATAACGAAGAGGACGTAAACAGAGGTTGGTTTAAGGGCCTAAAGTGATGGAAAACTAGCCTCTCTAGTGACACTATCCAACTGCTCCTTGTCAAGTCCCTAAAAGTTACGTCCTTCATGTCTGCCATCAGAAAAACAGTAATCACCCCATTGCTTTTGCATTTAAGCCCTTGAATAATGTAGTCCCTCCCAGCATGACAGTTAGCGCTTAATTAAAGCTGCATCACTGCAGGAACTCCGCAGCGTCTCTCTAAATCACGTACAGTCTGCCTCGCGCAGTCAATCGTTCATGACCTGAATGAATCGACTGGCAACGATCTGAGGAACGCAGGCCGTTGTCAGTTTGCGCAGAAGTCGCACACGGGACGGGCAGATTGATGCAGCGTTGATCAGTGGCGGAGATGCTGGGGAATGCCTTCCCCTTCATTATGTAGCGCGGACATTTATATGCACGACGGTCAAGCAATCGGTATCCTCATTGATTTCTGGAGTGATTTAATAGTAGCTCTGAACAAGCGTGGAAGATTACACCGGGCCTGTTTAAAAGCGGCCCTCACTTCGGTGTAATCACAGTGCCCGCTTACGAGGTGCTGCAGGCCACGGAGGTTAATTGCTCAGTTTGTTTCTCCTAAGAGTCTGTAAAATTTTGGAGAACGTGAAGGTAAACAGCCTTAGGCTTTGCCAACCAGGACACCACCCACATCTGCAGTTTGTCTTCCTCCTGTCATATGCAGGTGGAGACTGGGATCTTTCTGGTGAACATGCTGAGCTACGCAGCTAGACCTGGAGTACGGGACCAGTTCCTGTTGCTCTACAGGAGCCAGAGAATCCAATTATTCAGTATATTCATTTGTTCTGATGTTCTACATAGAAGGTATATGACTTTGGCCCAGATGTGGTTTGACATGGCCATTTACACCCTATCACTCAGTCATTCACTCACTCCTCACGCAATCATCATTCACTCTCGCTCAGTCCTCACGCACACATTCACTCACTTTCACTCATTCAGTCGTCATTTACTTTCACTTAGTCCTCATCCACTCACTCGTTCACTCACTCACTCACTCAGTCATCATTTACTCTCACTCAGTTCTCAATCACTCCCTCACTCACTCACTCACTCACTCTTTCACTTACTCACTCAGTCATGCACACATTCACTCATTTACTCATTTAATCATCTTCACTTAAGCCTCACTCACACACTTACCCCCCGACTCACTCATTTCCTGTTCACTTAATCAATCATCATTGACTCACACCAAGTCGTCACTCACTTATTCACTCACGTAACCCCATCATTCATTCCTCACACACACAGTCAATTTCATATTCCACACTCTATCAATTCTCACTCACTCCTCCCTAAACCTCACTCACTCCCACCCTTACTTTCTCACTCACTCCCCCTTAAACCTCATTCCCTCACACCCTCACCCCCTAACTTTCTCAATCACTTCCCCTTAAACCTCACTCACTTAAGCCCTCACGTTCTCACTCACTTCCCCTTACTCCTCACTCACTTATGACCTCACTCCCTAACTTTCTCACTCACTCTCCCCACAGTTTACCCACTCGTGCCACTCGTTTCATTCACGCCCTCACTTCTCACTCACTCCCCCTTAAACCTCATTCACTCACTCCATCCGTCCCTCCCTCCCTCACTTTCTCATCCTCTCTCTCACATTCTCACCTAGGTCTCCTTAAACCTCAGTCCCTCACTTTCTCAGTCACTCCTCTTTAAACGTCACTCACTCCCTCACTTTCTTACGGACCCCTGCTTAAACCTCACTCACTCACACCCTCATATATTCATACCTTCACTTCCTTATTTGCTCACTCATTCATTCCTTAGCCACTCACACACTTTTCAAACTTCATTCACTCACTCACTCCCTCATATTTAGCAGGCTAAACAGGGACATCTGCATAGCAGAAGAACATAAAGAAGCAAGAACATAACAGAAACATAACAGGATAAATGCTTTTTGGCAGCTTTATTTTTTAAAGTGTAAGGCAGATAACACACACACTCACAGACACACACACACACACACACACACACATTCCCGTGTGTTTCAGCCCACAGACAACAAGACAATTTCACAAGCACATCCTCTGGCGTTGGTTTCTGTCAGGTTGGGTATAGACACACTGGGCTGCTGTTGGCTTTGATCAGTGCTGAATGCCCGAGATGTGAGACTTCCGTCTTCCTCTGCAATCTCGCGGATGTCCATCTGCAGGCTCCGAGCCCGCATTTGTCAGGTGTAAATTTCAGATCCGGCCGAGGTGTAGTCAGATGCTTCAGTTCGCCTCTCCGGCAACAGTCCCACCCCCCATCGTCCCACCGTGTTCGGCCGGATGAGAAGAGACAGCTGTCACTTTGAAAGTGAACTGTGGAAAAACCTACTGCTGCTCATCCAGTGTGATGTCCCACAAAGCCTGCTTTGTCTTCCTTGCTCTTTCTTTCCTACCCAATGCTTCAGTGGCCTTATAATTCACTTCACTGCTATTCCTAACACTTATTCTATATAATAGAACTGATAAGCTGGATAAATGAGTCACCTTGTGTGTTTAAGGTGGTAGTAACTTCAGGTTCCTGCAGATGGCGCTGCATGAGGATGATGGGGCTATAAATACCTGTGGGGTGTGAGTGACGTGATTCATAGATTGAGATGTCATCTAGAAGGCAGCATATGTTGTATTTATTGTGGGGTGGCTGTCCCAGCTCCTAAACCTACACTTGTGAGCATATGCTTCCTGTTATTCATGTTATTGTTGTTCTTCAAGACTTTAAACTGGAAAGGAAAGATTTTGATTTATGCTGAGTTTTAGTCTGAAAGAGGGGCTTGTTTAAGCCACACTCCTTGCAATTTAGAGCAGGAAGGAAAACTACATCCCTGTCCCTCAAAGCCATATGGGGAAAACAGTTAGATCCAGTTGTTTTGAAGTAAATGTGTCCTGAAGTCTAAAAATAACAGTATATAACTTTATGAACTAATGAAACACAGATTAAGTTAACCAGACAAAAAGTGAGTCATTTATGTTTTTAAGGTGGTAGTGACTTCAGGCTTCTGCAGATGGCGCTGCACGAGGGTGATGGGGCTATAAATACCTGAGGGGTGTGAGTGACGGGATTCATAGATTGAGAAGAGGTGGTACAGTGAAGTGATCATATAGTAAAATATAGCCACTATATAAGCCCACCAGATAAAAAAATGAGTCACCTTGCGTGTTTGAGTTGCAAGTAACTTCAGGCTCCTGCAGATAGCACTGAACAAGGATGATTGGGCTATAAATTCAGAGATTGAGAAGAGGTGCTACAGTGCAGTGAATGTCTCGTTCCATTTGTGGAAAATGGCTCCAAAGCAGATGTTAATGATTGGCTAAAAGGAGTGACTGCATTTGGGCGTGCCAAAGACCATAGTGTGAAGGAAGTAGCTGAATCTGCAGGTATATGGAAGCGTACGGTCATACAGCTCTACCAGCAGTGGCTAAAATCCCAGTCTACAGGGAATTCTCCTCGGAATTATGCCAGGGAAGGCATCCACCAAATCTGACCCAACAATGCAATTCTTTGGTGCAAGAGTGTCTGAACACTGATGTGGCCTACATCCAGAAACTTGTCCAGTCCAAGCCCAATCCAGTCACAGCTGTTATTTGTGCTTGTGGAGGTATTACTCACTGTTAGGTACGTTTCAGTCACAGCTGACTCATTTTTGTCCGGTGAGCTTAAAAAGGCTTTCCTCTTTCCACAGAAGGGGTAAAAGGAGGCCTCACTCTGCCCTTATTTGAGGTTTTTGTGTGTTCCGTTATTAATCACAGTCTAGTAACTGTATCTTTTTGCTTATGACTTTGACGCAACAGAGAGCTAACTGCACTGACACGTACTGGCTACTATCACGTAATTCATCTAGGGAGATACTCAATCTATTGTGCTGGTTGAAGTGATTCCATTTTAAGTCGCTGTGGGCGTGCAGGAAAGTACTCCCGTATAAATAGCACCAACAAGGATTTACTCATCCATTGATTCGTGCACAGTGGACCACACATTTTTACACAGCTGAACATCCTACCTTGTGGAGATGTGTTGTTATATGGGACAGGCACTTGGTTTGCATTAGGAGAAGTGGTTGTACCCTCCGGTTGTTGAACTGTTAACTTATCGTCAAAGGCAGGGAATAATAAATGATGGAAAGCACCAAATCTGGAACCTATTTTAGTGGAGGCTGCGCCTCATCCACACATAACAAATAAATTTATGACACATTTGCAAAGAAGAATCAGGAAATCTGAATGATCTAAACGAAGCTTGTGTTCCTACTGTTAACTGGAATTCTGTTCCAGAATCCAGGAGCTACTCTTTAACCTATTTGAACTTGAGACTAAAACCCTTTATTCTTTAGTATGTAATACCTCCTCAAACGTGAATAACAAGTTTCTGGATGTAGGCCACATCAATGTTCAGACACTCTTGCATCAAAGAACTCGGGTCAGATTTGGTGGATGCCTTCCCTGGCACAATTCCGAGGAGAATTCCCTGCAGACTGGGATTTTAGCCACTGCTGGTAGACCCGTAGGACCGTACGCTTCCATACACCTGCAGATTCAGCTACTTCCTTCACACTATGGTCTTTGGCACACCCAAACGCAGTCACTCCTTTTAGCCAATCATTAACATCTGCTCTGGAGCCATTTTCACACATGGAACGAGACATTCACTGCACTGTAGCACCTCTTCCCAATCTATGAATCCCGTCACTCACACCCCTACAGGTATATATAGCCCCATCATCCTTGTGCAGCGCCATCTGCAGGAGCCAGAAGTTGCTACCACCTTAAACACACAAGGTGACTGTTTGTTTCGTGAGCTTAATTGCCAAAAATCTGTTTTTCGGTGGTGACGGTTCTTAAAGTCACACACGGATTTTCAGACGCCGAGTACATTGAATTCAAAACAATTGGATCTAACTGTTTTCCCCATGTGACTATGAGGGACAGGGGCGTAGTCTTACTTGCAAGGGGTGTGGCTAAAATGCAAGGGGTTTGACTAAAACAGGCCCCTCCTACAGACTAAAACTCTGTTTCGGTATTGACATTAAAACGTGGGACAGCCTTTTTTTGATAAAAGTTTTTCAATGTAAAAAATAAAACTCATGATGAAACAAAATCTTCAAAAACAATAACAACAACAATAACAGTAAGCATATTTTAATGTAATACAAGTGTAAAGTTTAGGAGTTGGGACAGCCACCTCACCATAAATACAACATATGTTACCTTCTGGATGACGTCTTCTTCAGGGACGTCCATGTCTATTTCAACATGACAATACCAAGGAACATTCTACACATTACGGTGGCATGGCTGCGTAATCAGAGAGTGTGAGTAAAAGACTGACCTGCCTTGAGTCCAGAACTGCAGTCTCCCATTGAAAGCATGCATGTTAATAAGCTCTAAACATGAATACAAAGGTCCCGTATGGTTACGCAGCTGAGGACTGTATAACTGAAGTAATGGCCATGTAGTATACTATATAGTAGAAATCTGTTTGTGTCTCCAGCCACTGAACAATTCTTAAGTGTTGGAAAGGTGATATAAACACAGTGGTAAACGTCTTCCGGTCTCAACTCTTTTGGAATGTGTTGCAGGCATCCTGATATTCACAAAATAAAACAAAATATATTGTGTTTATGTGCTCTTAGCAGCATTTCACATACTGTCCCAATAACACACTATGCAACAGCAGGGCAACCAGCCAGTAGCATGTTCCGGTAGTCTAATCTAGCACCAAGAAGAGCCTGAACTAATGTCTTGTAGGCATAGCATGTAGTTTATATGTGTTAAATTTGCCCACTACTGCTCTGACACTTCATCACTCACAAGAAGGCCTAGACACACCGTGCGAGAAGCATTCGCTTGAGACATCGATTTATAAACTACTCATGCATTAGACACATGGTGCTTAGTTTTGGAAAGCCCATGTAAGAGCCTCGTTAGCAGTCTCATTAGCAGCAAGATCCTAAAGGGAAACCTCTCGCCGGGCTTCGTGTCTGAGGCGTCTTTTTAATGCACACATGTTTCTTCTCTTTTTTTTTTCTGCAACCTTCCACCACCTCATCGACCTGCTGGATACAGCACCAGGCAAAATCTGGAACCTTACAGTTTACAAATGAAGCCCTGAAAAAGGGGGGGCGAGGGAGAGTACTAGCATACATGCTAATAGCATTAAGATATCATGAACATATTAGCGTTAACTAGTGTTATCCTTGAATTCAATACCAGGCTTGGGTAGTAATGGAACACATGGAACAGCATTACTTAATCAGGGTACATATAAACATAACAGTGATCAGATTACAGGTACATTATAAGAACAGGGTTGCCAGCAGGGTCCAATCTAGAAGACTTTAGAGTCTTTTAGCACAGGGTTCTACATACCACCATAGAAAACAAACAGCAAGTTTAAACAGTGTAATATTTTCACGGTTCAGCTGGCAAACCAGAAGGGAAGGAGCCCCAACGTAGCTGGTCACCAGGCTTATAAACCATCCCACCACATCTGTGCGAACTCCCAAGAAGTTTATAGAAATGTCAGAATTTTTTTATTAGAACTTTTGAGACTTTTTAAAGATCTTTCTAGAACTATCTGGACTGTCCAGTAGTCTACATACCAGTATAAATACAGGTGTGTTAAAACAGCCATTGCAGTTGATGTTCCAGCTGAGTGAGTGGATAGTGGTCACAGAGCTATGTTTCATTTAGTGGGCATCAAGAGGCTGCAGCATCCGGCAAACGCGTTCTTGTACGTCTGTGGCCAATTTATTAAGACCAGAGTGACCAGAGTACTCAATGAAAGCATCTGCTAAGACGTGTAAGGCCTACAAAGCATACTTTGGCATGCCTATCTGGGATCAAGACCAACCGTGGGCACCTCATTTCACGTGTGAGCACTGCAGGAGAACTCTTGAAGGTAAGGTGGACGATTGCTGCTCACTTAGATGGCCGAGTTTTATTCTGTTTAAGAATTCATGGAAGTTTAAAAGCTGGTATTAAGAAATCTGTCACCATTTTTATGAGGTTCAAGCAAAATATACATTACATTACAATTTTCTCACGCCGGACAAAGTCTGATTGATGGATGCTGAGCCTAAATCAAGGCTGGGTTTATTTAGCAGGTTGACAGTCAGGCTCAAAAACAGAATCCAAGCGAACATAGTACAAGGGACAGGCAAAGTCATATACGAAGAGGCAGGCGGAAGTCAAAACCAAATAAGCAATCAGAACAGGGCAACCAAAATCAGAGGGCAGAAGAAGAGAAGGGGTAAACCAGGGAGTCAGAACAAGTATCACTAGGATAGACCGCTCAGTAAGGCAACGGATGTTGGCAATACTTTGTGATGGGTGCGTGTGAACCAGGAGCTTATAAGCAAACAGACTAAATGAGATGCAGGTGTGAATACTTAATACTCTGGTGATGACGAACAAAGACACAGGGCGTGATTGGGCGATGACGGACATATGACTATGACATCATTGGGTAGTGGGTTCTGGGAGTTGGAGTTCAGGAGATCAGAGGCAGAGGGGAAACCCAGAAGTGTGACAAATTTATACTTCATGCACTTTCATATCATATACTTAATAACTTGTGAAATACATCAGATTTTCATTTCATTTTCATTTCATTGCCCTGGTCACAAATGTCAAACCTAAACAGCGGACAGTTACAACACCATCACTGTTTATAATCTTAAGGAAAGGGACTTTTTGTTCTTGGTCAAGTTATCTGAAAGGCAATCAGATTGTTATTTTAATATAATAATCCTTTAGATTAGATTACAATGACATTATTAGGTAATCAGTAATGCATCTGTAACAGGATACAGTATTAAACCTTGCCCCCTAGCCCTGCTCGTTACACAGTGATCATTCTAAAAGCAGCACTGACTGATCAGCGACATCATTCTACTGCACAGTTTTTAGGTGGTTACGTATGTGTGCATTGTGACTTTATCCTCACATGGAAAACTACGGATGTAGCTGACTATGCTTCCATAAGTTATGTTATCTCCATCGGATTAAGCTTTCATGTTTACTACATTGAGCTAACACAACATGCCCGATGTCTTGGCATGAAGTTATAGAGGTTCCTAATGGTGCCCTGTGATAATCCATCCCATGCAGCTTGAATATTCTCACACAGTTCCTGCAGATTGTGCGGTAGGGGTGGAGGTGGAGTGACACCAGGCTTTCTGGACATGTGATGCATGACAACAGACCATTCATCTTGGCACTGACTATGGTGCCTCCACACACAGATTCGTTGGTCATCTCCACAAAGACAAAAGTGGGACTCGTCACTGAAGATGACCTGCTGCCATTCTGAGTCAATCCATGACAATCTGGCACGACACCATTGCAGTCTTTGGCTATGCTGACGTGGTGTTAATGCCAGTCCTTGTAACGGTCTGCATGCATGTAGTCCTGCGTCGTGCAGCTATTTGCCAATGGTGCTGGCACTAACAGGATGACTCATGGAGGGCATCACTGCTTGCTGAATGTCTGCAATCGTGGCTGTTGGATCAGTCAGGTACAGCAATAAGGCCCGTCCTTGGTTACGTCACATACATGGCTGAGCGTGAAACTTGAATCAATTGCATGTCTCATGATGCCAAACATACCCACCACGTTTCATTCCTGCTTTTTTTCAACCAGCTTTTTAAGGATGAATGTAGATGTACTAAAATAGAGGTGTGCTCACAGTGCACAGTGGTACATGGCTCCAGCACTGGAGCTCTGCACGTTGTAGCATCTCACATCTGGCTCACACGTTCAGCATCTTAAATCTGAAAGAACTCTCAGGTTTTCTGAGGAAAACTCACCCCGGGATAATTGCGCTCACACATTCTTTGTTGAAGTGTGTCATGGGATAACAGTTTATGTAGGCCGAAGCCACAAGGAAATAGTATAGCAGCTCACTGGGAATGGTGTCGTAACTGACAACAGCTGCCTAAACCATGGCCCTTATTTGTGTTTCCATACATGACTGTAACTGTATATTGTGGCAAATGATATTCGAAAGTGTGCTATTTTGGGTTTGTACAATATGAGGCCAGGTCTCTTGTGTCCTACTTGTATCCTAACTGCACTATACCACGCGGTTGTGGCCTAGCGTAGGATGGATTTCCCTTTCTCTGCCTTCCTCATGCTCTTAGGGAGTTTCTCCTTCTAAATCCTGGTTCCACCCAGTGGTTCTTCGTATGCTCTTGGCAAGTTCCTCCTTCTAAGTCTTGGATACATACAGTGGTTCTTCCTCATGCTCTTTGGGAGTTTTTCCTTCTAGATCTTGGTTCCACTCAGTAGTTCTTCCTCAAGCTCTCAGAATGTTTCTGGTTCCACCCAGTGGTTCTTCTCATTCTCTTAGGGAGTTTCTCCTTCTAAGTCTTGGTTCCTCTCAGTGGTTCTTCTCATTCTCTTAGGGAGTTTCTCCTTCTAAGTCTTGGTTCCTCTCAGTGGTTCTTTCTCAAAGTCTCAGGGAGTTTCTCCTTCTAAGTCTTTGTTCCATACAGTGGTTCTTCCTCATGCGCATAGGGAGTTTTTCCTTCTAAGTCCTGGTTCCACTCAGTGGTTCTTGTTTATGGTCTTAGCTAGTTTCTCCCTTTACGTCTTGATTCCACTCAGTGCCTCTTCTCATGCTCTCATGGAGTTTCTCCATCTAAGTCTTGGTTCCTCTCAGTGGTTCTTCCTAAAGCTTTTAGAGCATTTCTCCTTCTATGTCTTGGTTCCACTCATTAGTTTCTCCTAAAGCTCTTAGTCTTGTTTCTTTCAGTGGTTCTTCTTCATGCTCTTTGGGAGTTTCTCCTTCTAAGTCCTGGTTCCACTCAATGGTTCTTCCTGAAGCTTTTAGAGAGTTTCTCCTTCTAAGTCCTGGTTCCACTCAGTGGTTCTTCTTGTGCTCTTTCGGAGTTTGTCCCTCTGAGTCTTGGTTCCTCCCAGTGCTTCTTCCTCATGATGTTACTGCTATTAGACAGTGTCTGGTTTTAGAAAAGTGCTATACAAATAGAATGAAGCCAAAAGGGATAAGCAAAAGAGGAAAGAACAAAGGTAGTCAAAGCCAGAGATAGAAAACACAGGGAATGAAACGCTCAGAATTGCAAACTAGGCCGGCAAATCTTCGCAACGAGCGAAAGAGCGCGCGCGAGAGAGAGAGTGTGTGTGTCTTATATGCTGGGACAAATTGGAATCAGCTGGGCTAGAACTCCGGAGACCTGGAGCAAAGCTGATTGGACAACCGGGAACACGTGGATGTGACGTCATCTAGCGAAGCCCTCTGGGGAGCTGAGTCCGGGAGAGCGAAGGAGCCGGGAAAACCAAGAAGCATGACAAAAGCATAGAGCATTTTTGCGTTTTCATGTAAACTTACCATTTGGGAGAGACTTATATTCTTCGGACAGTAACGATGTACCCTCCACAGGCAAAACCTAAGTCAGTCCTTGGTTAGATCTTTTTTACCATTGCATTTTGTGTCTAGATCACTGAAACTCAAATATTTTAAGTTAAATTTCATTTCAACATAGACAGGCACTATGTGCCATGCAGATATTGCTCATTTAATTGCACCAGACGTTGATACATTAATACTAACCAATATTAATATTGATACTAACTTCTGAGGGAAGTAAAAATGATACCCATATCAATATAGGGGGGAATTATGGTAGGAATTAAACACTGTAAACAGGAAGGCAGTTTTGCCTTTGAAACACATGCAGATGGGTTAAACTACATTTTATATTGAAGACAGCCAGCAGGTGGGCACTAGACCTGTGATTGCATAACTTTATAGAGACCATGCATTGTCCAATGTGTTCTACAGTCATTATACTGAATCAGTCACAGTTTTACGGATGTAAAGGTACAACACAATATTGAACTCCAATTCAACCAGAATTCAGTTTGATCTGGAAAACATTTTAAACTTCTTTTCTTGTTATATAAGCTTCCCAGACTCACCCATGTGACTGAAACGAACCTAATAGCATGTAATACCTCCACAAGCACCAAAAACAGCTGTGGTTGGATTTGGCATGGGCTGGACAAGTTTCTGGATGTAGGCCACATCAGTGTTCAGCCACTTTTGCATCAAAGAATTGTGCAGTTGTGCCAGATTTGGTGGATGTCTTCCCTGGCACAATTCTGAAGAGAATTCCCTGTAGACTGGGATTTTAGCCACTGCTGGTAGACCCGTATGACCGTACGCTTCCATACACCTGCAAATTCAGCTACTTCCTTCACACTATGGTCTTTGGCACGCCCAAATGCAGTCACTCCTATTAGCCAATCATTAACATCTGCTTTGGAGCCATTTTCCACACATGGAACGAGACATTCCCTGCACTGTAGCACCTCTTCTCAATCTATGAATCCCGTCACTCACACCCTGCAGGTATTTGTAGCCACATCATCCTCATGCAGCGGCATCTGCAGGAGCCTGAAGTTACTACCCCCTTAAACACGCAAGCTGACTCATTTTTTGTCTGCTGAGCTGTATGCATACGCAGTTAGCAGAGATTGTATGGTCAAGAAAGTCTAATCCAAGCATCTGACTATAATGGCCTATGCAGCCCATGACTGTGTGGACGTACTGTCATGTCTAGGCTGCAGCATTGTTATGACATATAGCTTGGTCACCCATTGTTCATATCCGCTCTCCTGCAGGAACATTAAGAAAGCGACTTTGGAAAGATGTGAATTCGTCTAGAGCTGCATAACTTCCCTCTCCAGACTGCAAGTGATGAGGCCTGCTACGGAAGAGTTGAAGTCAACCACTCATGACATTAGTGCCATAGCATTACTGATGTTCGTGGCTGGTCGTTATGAGAGTGCACCTTTTAGAAGGAATGAAAGTGTGGACGCCCTCCCCCCCAAAAAAACAAGTTATTTCTCTGGAGGTTTGGCTTTTCAGGAGGATCATTTGTTCTTTATACCAAATACCTCTGCAGCAAGAAAAAGAAATCTGACATAATATAAAGGTTATATTAAACAATATATTTATAATAAATAGGTTCAAACTAAAAAAAAAGGTAGTCGAGTTAGCTAATGGCAATGCTTTCATATTTCATATGCACATTAAATGATGCAGCGAGGCATAATGAAACGTTCAGGTTTGGCTTTTTAATATTACACTAATCGGAGTCTGACTCCGCCAAGATGAACAGCAGAAATGAAGAAATATGGCAGTGAATCTCCTCCTGGCTTTGTGCACTGAGGATCTATTATTGTTATTATTGCTTAGAAAGTTGCCTTCCTCCTGAGACTAATTTACCTGTCATATTTAATAGCTGCAACCTTTTCAGTCAGTCATTTGCTTTAGAAACACATTTATGGGGCTCAGATTGTGGAAAACTGAATTAACTCCACTTTAGCTTGGTTTAGTGTATGAACATAAACATCATTATAGCTTCAATACATACCACTCACTCACTCACTCATCTTCTAAACCGCTTAATGCTTCTGAGGGGTGCTGGAGTGGAGCCTATCCCAGCATGCAATGGACAGAAGGCAGGAAACACCCTGGACAGGCTGCCACTCCATCACAGGGTAGACTCATGGTCACACCTAGGGGCAATTTAGCATCTCCAGTCAGCCTGATTGCATGTCTTTGGACTGTAGGGGGAAAACCACACAGACATGGGAAAAGCATGCAAACTCCCCCCAGAAAGCACCCTGGACGCCCCAGCCGGGAATCAAACTGAACCCTACTTGCTGCGAGAGGCAACAATGCTACCCACTGCGCCAAGATGGCGCCCTCAATACACATAATTTTCTGGGCGGAGGGCAGGAAACACCCTGGACAGGCCACCAGTCCATCACAGGGCAGACTCACGCTCACACCTAGGGGGCAATTTAGCATCTTCTATCAGCCTGATTGCATGTTTACTGAAAGTAGCATGCTAACCAGCTAGCCCCAGCCCAGCCAGTCTTTAATACTGCTTTGTACCTGAAGAAGAAATAGTAAGTCACTGTAGCACTGTAGGAGTGGAATCATTCCAACCTGAGAGGATGTAGAAGTAGCGCTGCTGCCCTGAGGGTGTATTCTAACCTCTCATCAATCATGTTGAAGGTGCTGCTACTAGTTAGATCATTTAAGGGCAGGTAGCCAAAGAAAGGAGCAGTAAACACAACATTGGCTGAAGTTCTTGATAAGCGACCGCTGCTGCCAGCCGCTCTCGGCAAGAAACGACGTTCGGCAGCAAACAAAAGAAGTGATAGAAATAGAAGGAGAAACAGAGTTTACATTGGTGTTGCTTTCCACCGCTGGAGATGCTCTTGGAGAGTAAAGGAATGAAGTTTGGTGCTGAACTTAGACTGGTAAGGAGTGAATAGAGAGAAGGAGGGACTGGGTATTTCCTTGTTTCTTATGATAGGGATGGCCACCACAGCTTCCTGGTTATATTTTGCCCCCATCTGTTTGGAATTTGACTTTGGCAGGTTGCAACACCTTATAAATTGCTTCGTTAACATGGATGACAAATTTATAGAATGTGTTTCTCAGTATAATATTAGTTTACAGTTACATCCAATAAATATAGCTTTGCTATCTGGTGTGGACCAGAGGGGGATAGATTCCCCTTTTGAGGCTTGGTTGCTCTCAAGGTTTCTTCCTCTTGCTCTGAGGGAGTTTTACCTTGGACCTGGATTCTCAGGAAAGTTGCTTTGTGACAACCTCTGTTGTAAAAAGTGTTATATAAATAAACCTTCACTTCACTTGATACACATGAAAGGTAGCAAAATACAGCTCTGAATTTACCAGGCAGACCAAAAAATACGTCCATATTTAAACCAAATAGTACCAGACCTTCAGTACATTCATTTCACTGGAGTTGAAATTCATTCAGATTGAGAATCTTTTCAGGATCCTTCCAGCCACAACAGCAGGCAGCAGTTTTTTATTCTGGCCTAAGATTTTCTCTCCTTTTGTTGTTGATCTCTTGAAGTTTTCCTCAGATCCGTAATTCAGCCAGAAACGTATCCGCAATTCGTCTGTCTGCCAGATCTTGCTGAATGACACTTGAAGGCTAGACCCAACTACATTATTAGCTTAGCAAGCAATTCCATACACCATTTTTAACACTTGCCAGAAAATCACTATTAATCTTTTCCATTTTTTAAAGGAAGTGCCTGGTTGCATCTTGCGGCCTCATTTACATTGATTTCAGTCCGGCCTTCCGTCCTTCACCAGACAGTCAATAACAAGCTACAAAGAAACAACTTAGCATGCGGCTTATGTAGCTTACTAATGAACAAATAGGCTGTATAAGCAGAGTAACTGCGTGCAGAAGGCTCATAACTTACAGTACGTTACAGTTTAGCTTGCCTGAGAGGCACTGTGACCAGTCCAAAGCTCACCCTAGTACTGGAATATTTGGAAACACTACCAAAAGGCATAACACATGACGCATGCTGTTTGTGGCAGCTGACATAGGAGTATAAAAACAATGAACTTACTATAACATGACTTTCTTTTATTTTGCCTGGAAGGCTACTGATGATCTTGAAGTCATGAAGACAGCCTCTCATTTGTTGACAAGTCTGGAACACAGCCTCTGATTGGTTGACAAGTAAGAAATACAGCCGCTGGTTGGTCCACAAGTTATTAACACAGCCTCTGATTGGTCTACAAGTCAGGAAAACAGCCTCTGATTGGTCTACAAGTCAGGAAAACAGCCTCTGATTGATCGATACATCAGGAACACAACTCTGATTGGACTACAAGCCAGGAACACAGCATCTAATTAATCGGCAAGTCAGGATCACAGCCCCTGGTTGGTCAACAAATTGGGATTACAGCCTCTGATTGGTCAACAAGTCATTATTACAGCCTCTGATCGATCCACAAGTCAGGAACACGGCCTCTGATAGATCAACAAGTTAAGAACACAGCCTCTGCATAGTCTACAGGTCAGGAAGACAGCCTCTGATTAGTCTACAAGTCAGAAACACAGCCTCTGATTTGTTGAAAAGTTAGGAGCACAGCCTCTGATTGGCCTACAAGTCAGGAACACAGCCTCTGATTCGTTGACAAGTTAGGAACACAGCCTCTGATTCGTTGACAAGTCAGGAACACAGCCTCTGATTGGTCCACAAGTCAGGAACACAGCCTCTGATTGGTCTACAAGTCAGGAGCACCGCCTCTGATTGGTTTACAAGTAAGGAGCACAGCCTCTGATTGGTCTATAAGTTAGGAATACAGCCTCTGAATGGTCGACAAGTCAGGAACACAGCCTCTGATTGAATACCGTTATGGATTTATTTCTCCAAAAAGACAGTTCAATGCTGAATTACAAAGCTTCTGAAAGGGATGTGATCATACTCATTTTAACTGAAGAACCCTAAAAGAAAAGTAAGTCTCTAGCATGCAGCGTTCATGAAGTCTATTCTTTCATGTATGACTTTAAGAATTAAGCACTTTGTACCTACTCCGCCTTGCCTTGTATTGATATTTGTAATCACATTTTGAACTCAGTTTTAGAAACTCCTGTTTGTACACTTGTTTTCCTTTGACATTCCCTTCCTCATGCAAATGAATGAACTTCAAACTATTCTCCTCAGAAATATCTCCTAAAAAATAAATAATATTTAAATAACTTTAAATTGGCTTGATTACACGGATGAAAGGAAGTCTCTGACTTTTGGGCAGTACTGCATATGCACTTGATCCCTCGGTCCTCCAAAGGGTCATTTAACACACTTCACTTGACCTAATAAAGGAATGGAATGGCCCTTGAATGCCGTTGGTATTGATGAAGTGATTGAGGTCAAGTCCTGAATACTTGAAGAACCTTTGTCTGAAGGGGACATATACAAACTCACGTTTTCACTCACATGCGTTTGGAGACCCATCTGGAGTGCGTACCAACCCATGAACGGAGAGCCCAGTCAGTTTTGTGTGGGCTGCCAACATCAGAAACATGGGATTCAACAAGCCATTCAGATTTGGCTCCCCTTCTTATGTCAAGTGGGGGCACATTAGATTAATACCACCCCCATCTGAGTAGCTCCGCCCACGACTTCAGAACAGTCTTCCCATATGGACAGCATCTTTATTCCTTGCAGATGCTGGAGCTGCTAGTATTATGTGGAATCCAAGAGTGAATCACAGGAACTGCTCTGATGTCGGCTGCACCCGAGTGGATATTTCTGATGGCAGCGTCCATTAAGCCAAGACTGTGTCTGTTGACCGCTGTGTGTCTGATTCAAGGCTTGAAGTCAGCTTCTTATTGACCAGCTTCTTGCTTAACTGTTCCACCTTTAATAGCGCAGCAGTTGCATTCTAGCACCTCAGATAACTACTGTTAACTGCAAAACCATTTAAGGTAGAACCAGAATACTCAGTCCAGAAGCTGGCCTTGTGTGTCTGACTGAGGGTCAGCACAACTCAAAAACAAAACTTTTGCCAAAAGAGGGATCACTACCAACTTTCCATGGAAAAACTGCAGGCCAGGGAAATTTAAGTGTTTCAAAATAGTTATGTTCTGTGTTTCTTTGGCTGTTTAGCACTAGCTAATGCAAACAGCTATGGAAATATATTAACAGAGATGTAATGTTCTAGATAGTTCTTGCTGTTTAGCACTAGCTATTGCTAAAGGCTGAGGGAATATATTAAGAGAGATGTAATGTTCTAGATAGTTCTTGCCATTTAGCACTAGCGAACACTAACAGCTAAGGAAATATATTAACAGAGATGTAATGTTCTAGATAGTTCTTGCCATTTAGCACTAGCTATTGCTAACAGCTAAGGAAATATATTAACAGAGATGTAATGTTCTAGATAGTTCTTGCTGTTTAGCACTAGCTATCACTAAAAGTTGAGGGAATATATTAACAGAGATGTGATGTTCTAGGTAGTTCTTGCCATTTAGCACTAGCGAACACTAACAGCTAAGGAAATATATTAACAGAGATGTAATGTTCTAGATAGTTCTTGCCGTCTGGCACTAGCTATCGCTAAAAGTTGAGGGAATATATTAACAGAGATGTAATGTTCTAGATAGTTCTTGAAGTTACTGGCGCTGCAGGATCCACAATAACGTCAAAGCTGTTAGTTTGTTAGCTGAACGTTTGTAAGACAAACTTCATCTGATCTTCAGGTGAATAATGCGTACTGGATTTGGGACACGCCCATGTGGAAGAGGGGGCAGGGTCAGCAGTGGCTCATTATCATTTAAAGGAACAGACACTCAAACCGGCACAATGTACAAAATGTTCCCCTCCAATTTTAGCCAGTTTTAGACAAGTTGGTGTAAAACTTCTGAAATCAGGTTTAGCGTGTCTCATCTGATCAGCTACATTTAGAAACAGGCCAAAGTAAAGTGCACATTAGTTTATTTGCTGAACTGAAACCTCGAAACCTTCAACATCTGTCTGTACTCATCACACTCTCTTCCCACACGGAGCAACACTGAATCATGAAAGTTAATGTTGGTGTGTAAATGTGTAGGCTTCACCAGTGATGCAGTACACACTCCCACACTCCGGAGCCTGACAGAAGTATTAATTATCAAGCGCCCACCGATGGCAAGTGATAAAATAATTAACCCGCCCAAATTTATTTTGCATTGACTCAAAACCATATTACACGAACTGCGCATAAGTAATCACATGTAGATGCGATGGGTAAACCATCTCTGTCAGCAATGGCATGTACTTTGTCAGCAAATGTGAAGTAGCATGAAGGAAGGGGGGAAAAAACAAGCGAGGAACATTAATCATAAAAAGGCCATGAAAATTTCACCATCTCGCCTTGACGCATAACAGAACAAGAAAGCTAATTATTTATAAGGCACTTCATCATAAGAACACTGTTTTATTCCTGACTAATGATTGTCGCTGACTGATCTCTTGCTTTGCTAGGTGACTTCTCGCTTTCCTACAGATCTAGATTTTTTTTCCCTGCATATTCAATTGTTTCAATTTACATATTTTGCAGCAAAGGCTTCAAAAATGCTGCTCATTCCAGCTAATGATGTTTCTCGACGTGTGCGGAGACAATAAATCATGGTAACCCCGGTGATTACATGTTAAAGGCTTCTGTTGGAATTTGTGGCTCAAGTGTTCTATGTGATCGATATACAGTGTTTAATTTAGAAATGATGAGATTCTTGAATATTGAACAGAGACAGGAAGGTGCATAAACATGTGGTAACTTTATACGGGGTTATTTCAGAAAATGGGGGTCTTTAATGACACCCTACTCTGGGGGCCCCCTAACCGCCACCATCTTCTATTGCATGCAGGAACGGATACAATGATTAGAGGATTGATGATGAGCATATTAATATAATATAAACCCAGTAAACGTAGGTAAGTGTGTTGGATGCAGAGGATACGGCAATAGGATACCTCCAAAATGGCAACTTTACAGGAGAGGGCAAAAACCTCATTTAATTGAATGGAAGTCAATGGAACCAGATGTTTTTCCGAGCAGTTTCGGGCCATTTCTGTTGGTCCATTCATCATGAAATTTTCGCACAGTGTAAACAGCAGGTGCTGTGTTCAAATGATGCACAAAAGTAAAAATCGACAAAATGGTTGTACATGTTTTCAGTGGACGCCAATGATGTGCTGGAATATTCAGATTTGTGCAGCATTTCACCTTCATGCTCCTTTTTCATATTCTAGCCTACATAGACCCGTACATCTGTCTCTCTGTACACCTTCGTCATCGCGCCTCTAATCTGGAAGATCTGTCCAAACCAGAGCTGCTTCAATAGCGAGAAGGAACCACTCGGGACGAATACAAGAGTAAATGTTAACCTTTAATCTGGAGAGACAGAGAGAGAGAGAGAGAGACAATTCGGAGAACAAGCCTTATATTAGATACTGCCCCCTTTTTTTGGTACGAGGCCGTAATGGATTTCTGCTAACAGCGCAGGATGATACTCAGCGAGGGTGTCAGTGATGAAGCGAGTGTCAGGTGGTGTTGATTGTGTCTGTAGGCATTCTGTTTGATCCCCGGCATGACGCAGTAACGCGCATGCGCCTACACACACACACACACACACACACACACACACACACACGCACACACACACTGCTTCACTCCCTGCTTGCTGTCTTCAACACACACACACACACCCAGAGTCGTCTCACACTCCCTTCCCCCACTCTGTCTCACACCGCATCCCCCCTGCTCTGCATGCTGATGCTGTAGCCTTTGATTCTGTTTGGCTATACAGCCAGCTCTTTCAAACACAAGAGCGCGTTCGGAGCGTGCAACGGCCGAGCTGCTCGGAAAGGTCAGCCAGAGCCTCCTATTGAACACTGACCGTTTGGAAAATCTTTAAAAACACAGGTTGTAAAAGGTGAAGCCTCCCTGCTGTGCACCTCGCCATTGTCAAAGCGACCACCTAAGGTCACCCATTTCACTACCCTCACCAGCCTCCGGCAGCACAGCAGTGACCTGTATATGCCCGTATTGATCCCCCGAAAGCAAAAGACTGAAAGAACCTCAACTAGCAGAACATTTCTCCCAGATGAAGCAATTTACCACTGCATATATAACATAGAATTAAACCACCTCTGTGATGTTCTGGGGGTGTTTTAGTTATGTGGAAATGATTTCTTTGGTTGAGTGCCTACATTGAGCTGCTGGACCAACTAGGTTTTGCCTTTTGCTCATCATCTTACCAAGGAACCTAACGTTCCTATCCCCGATGACAGTTCTGATGTTCACAGGGCTGCAAATGTGACTGATTGATGAACACTGATGAACATTCAGGAGGAGCATTCACACATCTGGACTGGCAAGCTAAATCCCCAGATTTGAAACCTCTGTGGGACTACCTGGAACAACAAGTGAACAACGACAAGAGTGAACACTGAACACTGATGTGGCCTACATCCAGAACCTTGTCCAGTCCATGTCTAATCCAATCACAGCTGTTATTGGTGCTCCTTGAGGGTGCTATAGGGTATGTATCAGTCACAGCATTTTTTTTCAAAAGAATAGCTGCTCCCAGAAGGAAGTGTGGGATTGCAGTGCTATTGGGAAGGAAGATAAAGGTCACCAGGAACAATAAATGATGATAAATTTAGACTGATATGATCAATATTTATTGAGCTACACATACAGAAGTAGTGTCTCTAAGTATGTTTACTAAAGCGACATGCCAGACGTCTCAGCATGGAGTTGTAGAGGTTCCTAATGGTGTCCTGTGATAATCCATCCCATGCAGCTTGAATATTCTCACACAGTTCCTGCAGATTGTGAGATAGAGGTGGAGTGGCACCAGGCCTTCTGGACATGTGACGCGTGACAACAAACCGTTCATCTTGGTGCTGACCACGGTGCCTCCACACACGGATTCGTTGGTCGTCTCCACCAAGACAAAAGCGGGACTGGTCACTGGAAATGACCTGCTGCCATTCTAAACCACTCCTTGACAGTCTGGCACGACACCATTGCAGTCTTTGGTGACGTTGACGTGGTGTACACATCATAAAGGGTAGTCGTCATAACAGTCTGCGTGCATGTAGTCCTGCATCGTGCAGCCGTCCGTCAATGGTGCTGGCACTAACAGGACAATTCATGGAGGGCATCACTGCTCGCTGAATGTCCACAATCGTGGCTGTTGAGTCAGTCAGGTACAGCACCAAGGCCCGTTCTTGCTTACGTCCATTTGGGCGCAACTATTTGTGCAACTATTCTTTTATGAGTGTATTGGGATGCAAGTTGTTTTAGCTGTCGACTAAATAATGCGTGTGAGTTTAAAGTGTAGACTTTCAGCTTGAGTTTGAGAATATTTACATCTATATCCACTTCGGAATGGATGGCGCTGGGTTTACAGCCATTTTTTCGTACTGAGCCCCAACATTTGTTGGGGCTCCAAAGTAATTTCACAAACTAACATAACCATAAATTAAACTGTCATTTTTAATACTTGGTGGCAGACTTCTGCCTGAAGTCTGGAGCCCACCAGATGTTGGGTTTAGTCCCTGGGGATGCCCTGCCAGGCCTTTACCGCAGCTGTCCTCAGTTCCTGCTTGTTGTTTTAGCCCTAGGTTTGTCTTCTGTAAGTGATATGCATGCTCCACTGGATTGAGGTCAGTTGACTGACTTGGCCATTGCAGAACATTCCACTTCTTGGCCTTATTAAAGCCTTGCTTTCACAGTGTGCTGCAGGTGATTGTCCATATGCACTGCAGAGTATGCGGTTCAATGGGTTTTGAAGCATATGGCTTAATCTGAGCATGTAATATACAGTAGTTTATGCACTTTATTCACCCTGCTGCTTTTGTCACGAGTCACATCATCAAGAAGAACAAGGGAGCCAGGAGTTGTTGGACCACGGGTGATGGTGGACCTGACTAACCAGAGGCCTTCTTGAATGGAATTTACTGGTCCAACCGAAGACAAGAGACAATGTCAGCTCACCAAATAGTAGTTTGAACGTCCAAGCGACCATTTGTTGAGAAGATTCAGTCAAAATGACAGTAATTATATACGTTCCCTTTTTCTCTTTGGGAACTTTTCCTCTGATTGCTTTGGTTGTTTTGAACAGAGACCATATTTAAGTCCAATTCTTACTGAGCTACAGCAAGACTGATGATTCAAAGCACAATGCACTTAAATGCATACAACATCATAAAGAGGCAAAGCATAATAAATACATTGTTTTGTTTTTTTCCATATGCTTGTTTTCACGAGGATGGGGGTGGGAGGGCCTGGTCATGCTACTGGGCCCGGAACCCATTCTTTAGTGCAACACGCCTACCATACCCCAGCCATACTTGCCCAAACCCTAATACTACCTCCACCATGCTCAACAGATGAGTTGATATGCTTTGGACCATGAGCAGTTCCTCTCCGTACTCTTCTCTTCCCATCATTCTGGTACAGATGTTGTTCTGGAACTATGCAGTTACATGTTACACAGTTGTACATATGTATTGGATGTAACTAATCTCATTGTTCCTGTTTTTGGAGCTTACCAGTGGTTCACATCCTATGGGACCTTCTCTGGAATCGGTCTTCTCTTGATTATTGACTCTATAACAGATACACCAACCTCCTGGAGGATGTTCCTAATATTACTGTGCCTTGTAACGTCGTGTTACGTCTTTCCACTTGCTGCTCTTTGGTTTATCCACACGTCTTTATATTATGTGAAGGTTCTCCACACTTACAAGTCACTCAAAGAACCCAAAGAACCTATACTATATGATCCTTTTATGAGTGTAGGGTTATATAATATAGCATACTTTATATGTTTTTCTATGTAGTGGTTTAAATTCAAATTCTAAACATACTGGCTGGTTTGGCATGGGAGGCACAGCCATGCACTGAGCACCCTTGGAAAACATTGGATATGCAATAGGGGAGAATCATTTAAATGGCTGTGGGTGTTAGCTTAACATTGTACAAATGTGTTGTGTGGGCTGTCCTATGCTAGGCTTTGTGGTAGGTTAGTGCTGTAGAGTTGTGCCAACCATCAATGAGAGTTTTATGGCTATTGACAAGCTGACCGCTATCCCAGCTGTTCAGTAGCACTGGGCACCAGTTTCCACTGTTGCCATACTCATTAAAAGAGCATTTGTTTGAAGAACTATGCGTCATGCAACTATGCCAATGGCACAATACTAAGCTCATGGGACAAAAAATGAGTCACCGGTGACTGAAACATACCTAATAGCGAGCACGAATAACAGCTGTGATTGGATTTGGCATGGACTGGCCAATTTTTTGAACGTAGACCACATCAATGTTCAGACACTCTTGCATCAAAGAATTGTGCAGTTGGGCCAGATTTGGTGGATGCCTTCCCTGGCACAATTCCCGAGAGGAATTTCCTGTAGACTGGGATCTTAGCCACTGCTGGTAGACCTGTATGACCGTACGCTTCCATACACCTGCAGATTCAGCTACTTCCTTCACACTATGGTCTTTGGCACGCCCAGATGCAGTCACTCCTTTTAGCCAATCATTAACATCTGCTTTGGAGCCATTTTCCACACATGGTACGAGACATTCACTGCACTGTACCACCTCTTCTCAATCTATGAATCCCGTCACTCACACCCCACAGGTATTTATAGCCCCCTTATTCAGGAACCTGAAGTTACTACCACCTTAAACATGTAAGGTGACTCATTTATGGTCCGGTGTGCTTATAAATGTCATATACCGCATCATAACTTGAATCATGTGGTGCAGTATGTGGCATATTGTGCTAATAATATTTAATCCTCTGTATATATGTTGTATGGTATAGTGTATGAGGTTGCACAGGTAGAGACAGCGGCTCCAGAGATGTGCTGAACAGTGCCTGAAGGTTCTGCTTGACTGAAACTGACTGGAGGTCAGTGCCTTTGAACTTGTTGCCCCTTACACAGAGGATGGGCTGCATGACCAGTGACCTGGAGGCAGGTCAGATTAACAGCTCAACATGTTTCCTGTCTCCTCTTCCTCTCTTCCATCTGCTGTCTCTCCCCACACCCGTCCACCTTTAAATCAGACAGGCATGAACAAGGCCAGATGCCCCAAGGCAGCAGTTGGAAGGATGAAGCCTTGAATCTTACTTCTCTCTCTCTTTTGCTCTCGCTCTTTCTCTCTCACAAGCTCTCCACCTCACTGTCCTTTACTCTCACTTGAACACAATCATGCAGGGATGAGGAAGAGTTCTCTCAACGTTATAATACCAAACATATTTACACTGTGATTTTATGACTAACCCTGCAAATCAACACTGCCTGGCATTTTACACTCTGAATAAAGGATGTTTTTTCAAGGGTTCTTCAGTAAAGACAATGGTCCTATATACACTCATCGTCAAAAGAATAGCTGCACCCAGAAGGAAGTGTGGGATTGCAGTGCTGTTGGGAAGGAAGATAAAGGTTACCAGGAAAAATAAATGATGATCAGTTTAGACTAATATGGGTAATACTTATTGAGCTACACACACAGAAGTAGTGTCTCTCAGGGCGCCATGTTTGCCAACACAACACGCCAGGCGTCTTGGCATGGAGTTGTAGAGGTTCCTAATGGCATCCTGTGATAATCCATCCCATGCAACTTGAATATTCTCATGCAGTTCCTGCAGATGGTGCGGTAGGGGTGGAGGTGGAGTGACACTAGGCCTTCTGCACATGTGATGTGTGACAACAAGCCTATCATCTTGGTTCTGACCACGGTGCCTCCACACACTTATTCGTTGGTCATTTCCACCAAGACAAACGCGGGACAGTCTGGCACGACACCATTGCAGTGTTTGGTGATGCTGACATGGGCAGTCGTCTGGATGCATGTAGACGTGGGTCGTGCAGCCATCTGCCAATGGTGCTAGCACTAACAGAATGACTCATGAAGGGCATCACTGCCCGCACCGAATGCCCGCAATCGTGGCTGTTGGGTCAGTCAGGTGCAGCAATAAGCCCGGTACTTGCTTACGTCACATGCATGGCCGAGCATGAAACTTTGGCGCAACTGTGCAACTACTTTTTTGTCGGTGAGTGTAGAACCATGAACATTTACACATTGCATGCTTAAATGGTTTATTGCACGGTGAAATGGTCCTTCAGACAAAAGGAAATGTGTTGTATATAGTTTTACATTGCACCAAATAAGGTTCTGCTACTGTTACAGTGTCAAGCTTGTAACTATGGTAGGCCTTTTCCACCAACATGGAACAGGTTCTGTTCCGGTTCACACACTTAATTTTGAACTTTTTGGTGCATTTCCAATAAAAATAGCTTGGCAAAAGGTTGGAACCCGAAGAGTTAGTTCCCAGTCGGAACCAAGGAACAGTAGGTTCCTCAGCACGAACCGTGATGACATCCATAGATGTGTCAGTTGTTGAGGAAAGAGAAGGCAACAATGGCGACACCACTGTGTACTGAAGAACCTCAATTAGGTCTTCTTATCTCCAGTAGTTGATCCGTGCTGCTTTCTGGATGTAAACGAACATCTGGAATAACAGCACAAACGCTCACAGGTAATCTATACGCTCCGCCATCTTGGTACTACTGTTTACTACCACTGTGTAGCTCCCTTTCTTGACGGTGATGCTGGTTCCTTTGACATTCCTTGGTTCCAATAAAACCTGGTGCAAACGCAGACTAATTACTTGGACAGCACCGAGATTCTTCGAAGCCTGAATGGAATGGTGTGTTGGTAGCAGGGAAAGCACTGCAATGTGCAAGGCGGGGTGCCTCCAGGAGCAGGGTTGAGAAACACCGGTATAGGAGAACACTTTTTGGTGCTGCATAGAACCATTTCACCATGCAACGAACCAGTTAAGCATGCAAATGGTTCTTTGCGTGTTCGTGGTTCCATATAAAACCATTCTCTGTATTAAAGATTTAGTATTTGCATCCTAGTGCAACCACGAGAGCCAGCCTCCTGTTTTCTCTTTTCTCGGGCTACAAAAGGATGAAAATCTATTTCGGTTATAAAAACAACACAAACAGTTTTTTTTTTGTCTTCCTAAGCACTGAACCCGCATTAGCACGCACGCTAACCTCAGTGAAACCACTTTGTTTTCTCGTTTATATTGCCCTACCACCGAGAACGCTGGTTTCATGATGCCGTTTCACGTTTTACTTAATCATTTTCGATCTTCTTCATCTCCAATTTTGTCCTCCTCGCGGGCTTTTCATGCCATTTTTTCCCGTTAACATGTGCGGCAGGAGAGCTCCTCAGCAAAAAAAACTTCAATATTGATTTGAATCCTGAGGGTGAGTAAAAGAGAAGAGAGGGGGAAAAAAGCAAGGTGTGAAATGAATATTAAATTGCCTCTGCTTAATGCAATTCGCTGTGAACATGCACGCCGGCTTATTTGTCAATTACAAGCTTGTTGGAATCAGTCTGAGGGAGAAGATTGTCAAAAAAAAAGAAGGAGAAGAAAAAGAAGAAGAAACAGCTGACAATTGAACCCACAGACAGCACTAGTCTCAAAGCTCAGCGCTACGGAATCGGATACATCAGCCCATTCCAAAAGGGCTTCGGGAGAAAATCCAAACCAATTTCACACAGTTTGATCCACAATTGATTCAAAATCGACGCCCTGTAATCTTACAGTTCTCACTGCTAAGCATCGGGTCAGTGGCGGCTGCTGAAGCCGCATTATCTCTTTCCCACCTGTGTTCAGACAGTCTCCTCCCACCTGGGCTAGGATTGGCTAGTAGCATCCTGCTGCTTGTGCTAGGACAGCCCATTAGTTAATGCTCCCTAGAAGTAATGGTGGAGACTATACTGCTAGCCAGTCCTAGCACCTATGGTAGGAAATTGATTAGCAAGTGCTAATGTGGGATAGTGGGTCTTGTCTGGTGGCAGAATGGTTCAGGTGTGCTTTCGTAATGAGAACATCTGGGTACAGAAATATTGGAGGGATCACAAACTTATTAGATTGGGAACAAACTGAGTGGGAAAACTCTATGTGGGAATAATGAGTGGGAATAGCTCTAACTAGGGAATGCTGATCAACGTACTGAAAGTCTGAATGAAGTTCAGTCACTGTTACCAGTGAAGCCAGTGACTACTGTAAGTAGTGTATCTCAGTAAAGACATAGAATATGCATTACTGCTGCTAGAAGCTTACGGTGATGCTCTATAAGTAGGAATAAGAGAAGTGTTCAGTGATTGTGAGGGAGAGGAAGAAATGTCTGATTAGCCTGTACAAAGATAAGGCCCTGAAAACAGTAAATATTCATACTTTAATGATTAAAAACCTAGCAAAGAAGCCAAAATATGACCACAAACCTAATTCTAAAGTGTTACAAAGACATATACTAATCATCAAAATAGTTGCTCAAATAGTTGCACCCAGAAGGAATCAACTGACAGGAATGAAACTTGCATGTGATGTAAGCAGGGATGGGCCTTATCACTGTGCCTGACTGACCCAACAGCCAACAGTAGACATTCAGAGAGCAGTGATGCCCTCTATGAGTCATCCTGCTAGTGCTAGCACCATTGGCAGACGGCTGCACGACGCAGGACTACAAGCACACAGAGCGTTGCGACGACTGTCCTTAACACCACGTTAAGGTCACCTAAGACTGCAATGGTGTCGTGCCAGACTGTCATGGAGTGAGTCAGAATGGCAGTGGGTCATCTTCAGAGACGAGTCCCGCTTTTGTCTTGGTGGAGACGACCAACGAATCCGTGTGTGGAGGCACTGTGGTCAGCGCTAAGATGAACGTACACACGTACATAAGGCCTGGTGTTACTCCACCTACACCCCTACCACACCATCTGCAGGAACTGTGTGAGAATATTCAAGCTGCATGGGATGGATTATGACAGGACACCATTAGGAACCTCTACAACTCCATGCTGAGATGTCTGTCATATTGCGTTAGCAAACATGGCTGCCGGACACCATACTGAGAGACACTACTTCTGTATGTGTAGCTCAATAAATATTGATCATATCAGTCTAAATTGATCACCATTTATTGTTCCTGGTAACCTTTATCTTCCTTCCCAACAGCACTGCAATCCCACACCTCCTTCTGGGTGCAGCTGTTCTTTTGACGAGTGTAATTTGAATCCATTAGTCTATTTCTACAGTGGTAGGGCTTCGACCCTGAAAACCCACAGTGGGCCGCTGCTTCCTCCACGTCCCATACACACTACTCCGGAATCTACTGAGGTATTCTCCACCACATCAATGGAATGATTAATTCAGAACACAGACCCTCTAACAATCCCATTTCTGGCTGAAATGTATGCAGGCCTCGTGCGCTCAACATAAACCACGCCAAGCAGGTCCGCCGTAATGCGTCCAGGCCCTGGCCATTTTCCTTCTAACACGACTATAAAGAACGCGATGCGACAGGTTAATAGAACGGGGGCCCGTGTCGGAGAGACTATTTTAAAATTTAATAAGACGTCGATGGAATTGGAAGCCCGGGTTGCGATTCTGCCTCTTTCTCTCCATCACCCCCTCCACCAACCCGCCACCCGCACCCCAAATCAACTGCGCTGTCTGCCGTGTTATTTAGTCCGTCTGACCTATGATTCATAAGAGTTTATTTCCAAAGACAAGCCAAAGGTATCATTAAATCGAATTCCGCATGTTCAGAGCTGATATAGGGCCACCGGAGGTGAGATTGCAGTTTAAGGCACTCATCATCGCCGCTCTTTCGCAAATTGCTCCCTGAAAAAAAACAGTCCAATCGTAGTCATTTCTCACCCCCCCAACCCGCCCACAATGTCAAGCTCTTATTTAGCGCCAAAGAACAAATGAAATGTGAATACGCAAAACACTCTCTGACTCAACCGGCCCGGCGAGTTACAAATGGAGGTGTTCAATTGTTTATTTACAAGCAGCCGGCTGATCCAATATACATCAAATGCGGCGGACCTACCAAAACAACTCCAGGCTAGTAATTTCATTATGGATCCCCGCAAAATATGTTTCCTCTGCCCCCTCTCCTTTGATTAAAGCCTTCCATTGTGGATGCACTCACGTTTAACATGATTTAAACAGGAAAGTTCAAGCCATACGTAACTGTGAGGAACAACTCTCTTCTCCGCCATTCTGCCAGAGCAACCTCTCGGCTGCCACCATATAAACCACCACCGCCAGCTCCCGAGGCTCCGGCTGCAATGAAGGGTCATCCACTTCTCCTCATAACAAATCATTAGCAAAGTTCAAGCCCCAGCGCCCGCGGCGAAAGGTCAGCTCTTAGTGAGCCGTAAAGCTCCAGAGGGTTGGACAGTGCGATATCAGCACACGCTAGCACCTAGTATGTGAGCTCTGAAGCAGCCTATCCAAGGAGTAGCATGAACAAGTGACATTAATCACAACCGGCCTTTCAGAAAGCTGCAAGAGTGAAAATGCGATTCATTTTTCAATATGGCGCAGGCTATGACTAATATTCTCAGATTGTTTCTGGACTGAGGTACAAATGAGGCTCGCTGGCGAAGCCTGCTGAGAGACGGCTACATACATGCACAAGAGTGGGATATTGCAACTGTGTTTGGTTGACTTTTATATAAGCTATTTTAGTCGCTTATTCTGTTTTATTACGTATTTTTGGTCACTTGTTTTTATTACTTTATTACTTATTTGCTGGTATTTATTTGATTTCTAGTTTATCATTCTTGTTTTTCTCTTGCTCTGACTTACTTTTAGTACACTCATCATCAAAAGAATAGCTGCACCCAGAAGGAGGTGTGGGATTGCAGTGCTATTGGGAAGGAAGATAAAGATTACCAGGAACAATAAATGATGATAAATTTAGACTGATATGATCAATATTTATTGAGCTACACATACAGAAGCAGTGTCTCTCAGTATGGCGTCGGGCCACCGTGTTTGCTAATGCAACATGCCAGACGTCTCGGCATGGAGTTGTAGAGGTTCCTAATGGTGTCCTGTGATGAACCATCCCATGCAGTTTGAATATTCTCACACAGTTCCTGCAGATGGTGCGTTAGGGGTGGAGGTGGAGTGACACCAGGCCTTTGGACGTGTGATACGTGACAACAAACCGTTCATCTTGGTGCTAACCACAGTGCCTCTTTTTGTTGTTGGCTGGTTCAAACTGGCCTCGAAATCCTGTGATGTGGGCCCAACATAACTAGCTAACAGCAGGAACTTGAATAAATATGGAATTAGAGATCTCTTTAAAGTTGCTAACCAGCTAACATCTTACTAGCTAATAGACAGGCATCAAATCAGACAGTTATACTCACTACTAACTACCTAACTGCCAGACCCTGAACAGCAACTCAATCAGACAGTTACACTCACTTCTAATTAGCTACTAGCTCACTGCCCCTTAGTGTGTGTGTTCAGTAGTGTGCGTGTGCTTGTAGGTGTTTCATTTCACGGATGGGTTAAATGCAGTACATGAATTTCTCTGCATGCAAGCACTATTGGCAAGCGGTTCTTAATTCTGTTTCTATTCAAGACCATTTTGTGTAACAGCTGTACGTCCGGGAGCTTTTAGAGGCATTAAACTCTTCAGACGTCTGGTTCTAATCACCACCGCTGAAGAATTTAGACTCAGACCACTCAAAATGACTTTACTATTTAACTACGTGGGAACTAGCTTTTAACTAGCCAGCTAACTAATTAGCAGAACGTGAACTTGTGAATGATAGAGCTAGATATTCTCCTTTTCTTCTAGCAGCTTTATTTAATTTGAGGTACGGAAAAAAACAGGAATGAAAAACTGAGACGCAGGGCGGCAGGCAGAGATTACCATCTCCCATCGCTAGGATGCTGTGATGGGTAATGGGTCAGATGGGTAGGTGTGTGTGTGTGTGTGGTGCTTCACTGTGCAGCTCCTGGAGTCTGCAGAGGCTCAGGCATGCTGAGGCATTAATGGGAGGCTGATGGGAAGGTAATGGATAACCCTGAGACTGGGTAGAGTCAGGGCCCATTAGCATGTGCTAGCCATGCACGCTAAGACTTGGGTGTGTGTGGCATGACAAAGTAGCAGTTAGCTAAATCGCCCTGACCAGCTGCCGTCCTTCACAGGTAAAATCAATTTAGTGTCATATCATGAGCACATAAAGCATCTCGCAGCTAATGCATTATACAGTATCTCTCATTCTCTCTGCAGCCTTAATTGTTCCATCGCTGATGCGGCGGTAATTTCGCAGGAGAAGCAAAAAGCGATGATAACTTTTGATATAAGATCATGTAGCAACTTCGGCCCAGTTTTATTGCTCTATTCATCATGAATACTTGACAAAAGGAAGTTGCACCCGGTGTGACACAGCCACATGAAAGGTGTTTTTAGAGAAAATATATACGTAGCACATTAATTCAAAGAAGGAATTTCAGAACGGAATCAACTGACAGGAATGAAACTTGGTAGGTAGGTTTGACATTGTGAGACAAGAGAATGATTCAAGTTTCACACTCGGCTGTGCATGTGACATGTGATGGTGTATCTGACTGACCCAACAGCCACGATTGCAGACATTCAGCGAGCAGTGATGCCTCCATGAGTCATCCTGTTAGTGCCAGCACCATTGGCAGACGGCTGCACGATGCAGGACTACATGCACGGAGACCGTTACGACGACTGCCCTTAACTCCACATCAACGTCTCCAAAGACTGCAATGGCGTCGTGCCAGACTGTCATGGAGTGACTCAGAATGGCAGTGGGTCATCTTCAGTGATGAGTCCCGCTTTTGTCTTGATGGAGACGACCAACGAGTCCGTGTGTGGAGGCACCGTGGTCAGCGTCAAGATGAACGGTTTGTTGTCACGCGTCACACATCCAGAAGGCCTGGTGTTACTCCACCTCCATCCCTACCGNGAGTCCCGCTTTTGTCTTGATGGAGACGACCAACGAGTCCGTGTGTGGAGGCACCGTGGTCAGCGTCAAGATGAACGGTTTGTTGTCACGCGTCACACATCCAGAAGGCCTGGTGTTACTCCACCTCCATCCCTACCGCACAATCTGCAGGAACTGTGTGAGAATATTCAAGCTGCATGGGATGGATTATGACAGGACACCATTAGGAACCTCTACAACTCCATGCTGAGACGTCTGGCATGTAGCGCTAGCAAACATGGCGGCCCAACGCCATACTGAGAGACACTACTTCTGTATGTGTAGCTCAATAAATATTGATCATATCAGTCTAAATTTATCATCATTTATTGTTCCTGGTAACCTTTATCTTCCTCCCAATTGGATTGCAGTGAATATCAACAAAAAGATCCTGAAAAAAACCAATAAATGTAAATGATGCACCATTTAAGGTGGAATGAGAAAATTTAAACAAAAAGCTGGCGACTATAAAAGTTCATTTCAGCCCCAGAATGTAACTGCCACACTCATTTAAGGTGGAATGGGAAAATCTGAACAACTACTGCATATAACTACTGCACTATTTAAGGTGGAACTGAAAAATTTGAATGAGAGGCTGGCAAATAAGAAACTGAATGTCAGAGCCAGAATGTAACTGCTGCACCATTTAAGGTGGAATGGGAAAATTTGAAGAAGAATAAGAACCTGAATGTCAAAGCAAGAATGTAACTGCTGTACCATTTAAGGTGGAATGGAAAAATTTGAACTAGAATGAGAAGCTGAATGTCAGAGCCAGAATACAGAATATAACTACTGCACTATTTAAGGTGGAGCCTCTACAAAAAGCTGGTGAATATGAAGCTGAATGTCAGTGCCAGAATGCAAATTCTGCACCATTTAAGGTGGAATGGAAACATTTGAACTAGAAGCTGGCAAAACGTAGTTTTGTACACTATATTTCATATCTGCTAAATAATCAACCCTATTCTTACACACTGCTTCTGAAATGACGTACGTTGGAAATGTCTTTATTGCTTCAATCCCTGTATACCATCTACACCTGTATTCAAGTAGAATTGAAGGATCCGTATGTACTCATTAAACGTGAAGTCTGTACATTCTACATGTAGACTAAGTATGTTTTGGTATAAGCCCAAACCTTGACGTTTCCCATAACCTGAAGTTTGATTGCCACTTAATATGCACACATTGAACAGACTGTGTAACGGCCATTATTCATATAGGAAATTAATTTTCAGGTTTACGTTCTTTTTTTCCCAGCTCAATCTCATCGTAACTCCTATTTTAATGAATAACTAATGATGAAGTCTTCAGTCTGCCTTCAGAAGTCTCCATTTACCACCATACTCTCCTGTATGGAATGCTATAAATCAGGGAAAATGTTGCACTTCATTATCTCAGCTAACTGGACAGGCAGTAATCCAATTCCAACAGATAGGCAAGTGCAAACTACCCACCTGGAAGGGCAGGACGTGTTAAGTAACAGCTTTGATGTGCGACGCTGTGTCTTTACCTCTAGGCTGTGCACCTGGTTTAGAAATTCATGAAATCATCTTCCCTTAGGGGTTCATTTGTCACCTCTGCTTCCCTATGGATATCTGACTCCCTCCTTCTGGCCTCCTATTGTGGGGAAGTGTATTGAAGTGAGGGTTCAGCTCCTGGTTTGGGGATTAGGTTAGAAGTCCTCGGGTGGAAGAGGATAATTTCATTACTGCTCAAAGTGACGGGCCAGTAGAGGGATTTGGGGGGGGGGGTATGTCATTGTTAATGATGCCATGATTTATCACAGGTGAATTTTTTTGTCTTTCTGAAAACGAGTGTAAAAATCAGCTTTCCAGGGAAAGACTTAAAAGGTTAGGGATCATTTGATGGGACACTGTGAACAAAATGAAAAATGCAACCATCACTGTTGTAATCAGGCCTACTTGCCTCACCTACAGTGGTTTCCAATTCCTTCTAATCAATGGGTAACTCTGGAACATTCTGAGGGCTGGTTATAAACTCTCTTAGCTCTAGAGCTAATATATAAACTCACACTTATGCAATCACAAGAAAGCTCACATTGTTACACTCAAATTTATATATTATTATATATCATATTCACGCATCATCACGAATAGTTGCACAAATACCTGCACCCAGAAGGAATCAACCGACAGGAATGAAACTTGGTGGGAAGGTTTGACACTGGGAGACATGCTAATGATTCAAGTTTCACACTGGGTTGCGCATGTGACATAAGCAAGAAGGGGCCTTATCGCTGTACCTGACTGACCCAACAGCTATGATTGCAGACATTCATTGAGCACCGATGCCCTCCATGAGTCACCCTGTTAGCGCCAGCACCATGGGCAGACGGCTGTACAACCCAGCAGGACTACATGCACGCAGACCGTCATGACGACTACCCTTAACACCACGTCAACATCCCCAAAGACTGCAATGGTGTCGTGCCAGACTGTCATGGAGTGAGTCAGAATGGCAGTGGGTCATCTTCAGAGACGAGTCCCGCTTTTGTCTTGGTGGAGACGACCAACGAATCCGTGTGTGGAGGCACTGTGGTCAGCGCTAAGATGAACGTACACACGTACATAAGGCCTGGTGTTACTCCACCTACACCCCTACCACACCATCTGCAGGAACTGTGTGAGAATATTCAAGCTGCATGGGATGGATTATCACAGGACACCATTAGGAACCTCTACAACTCCATGCCGAGACGTCTGGAATGTTGCATTAGCAAACATGGCACCCCGAAACCATACTGAGAGACACTACTTCCATTAGCTCAATAAATATTGATCATATCAGTCTAAATTTATCATCATTTATTGTTCCTGGTAACCTTTATCTTCCTTCCCAACAGCACTGCAATCCCACACCTCCTTCTGGGCGCAGCTCTTCTTTCGATGAGGAGCGTAATATATTACTGGCCCTTTAAGCATGTTTACGCATAATGTTAATGCCTGCTTGCATTTTAAATACCCATTCCCATTACAGCCATGCACACTTCCAGCTCTGCTGATAATGTGTGCTCTGCTGGTGTCAGTCCCAGCCTATGCATCAGCAGAGGAAGCCAATCAGGAATCATGACACATGTGGCCCTCCTGCATCATTTACAACAATGTTCCATGTGCAGATCCCCTTCTGGCGGTGAAGATGAATGTTCCAGTCCCGAGAGCGCACATGGTCGTCGGAGACTTCATTAGCTGATGTAATTAGGAAAGGCGACACCATGTGAGTGAACAATAAGCAGTGTTCCTGTGCTCTTCATGCAGGCCACCACAGAGTGACTCGTCGGTGAGAGCCACGAGAGCCGCCTCTCCAGTTGTAGCCCTTTCACACCAGAGTGAACGCCCTTCGGCAAAGCGGGGAATTGCGTTTATATGGAGGGAGAGAGAGAGAGAAACTAATTGTCTTTGTCCTAAATCTTACACTAGCAGTCTTGTGGGCTACAGTGTCCAAGGCATATGCCGTCCCGTATCAGGGGTCCTGGAGGGCCTTGCTCCAGCATAGTCTGAAGATTTCCTTTCTTAATTACACCTATAAATCTGGTAATTATCCAGCAAGGACGCTCATCCAAGGATGCTCTAGAGGGACGTTCTCCTCCTGGACCCTCACATAGCTGGTGTTATGTGGATGGTGGACCGTTCGCAGCACTGCAGTGACACTGATGTGGTGATGGTGTGTTAGTGTGTGTTGTGCTGGTGTGAGTGGATCAGAGACAGCAGTGCTGTGAGTGACAGTGTCCACTCACTGTCCACTCTATTAGACACTCCTACCTTGCTGGTCCACGTTGTAGATGTACAGTCAGAGACGATAGCTCATCTGCTGCTGCACAGTGCAGTGTTGGTCATCCTCTAGTCCTTCATCAGCAGTCACAAGGTGCTGCCCACAGGACGCTGTTGGCTGGATAGTTTTGGTTGCTGGACAATTCTCAGTCCTGCAGTGACATTGAGGTGTCCAGCAGCACTGCTGTGTCTGATCCACTCACACCAGCACAACACATGCTAACACACCACCACCATCATGTGTGTTAGTGTCACTGCAGTGCTGAGAAAGATCCACCACCCACATAATACCGGTGGTCCTGTTGGGGTCCTGACCATTGAAGAACAGGGTAATACAGTATACAGAGAATCAGATGGACTACAGTCTGTAAGTGTAGAACTACAGAGTGCTCCTATATGGTCAGTGGAGCTGATACAATGGACAATGAGTGTAGATACAAGGTTGTGCACAGTGACTGTACATCAAAACTACAGCTGTATGTAAATGTTAGGGAGCCCGCAGTCAAGTGAACACCTCATCTACAGGTCATTTGCCTGGGCCACATTTTACTCTATGGTTTTATAGGTTAGATTCAGCAAACAAACGGTGCACTAAAGTTCAGAAGCTCTCTGTAGGTGATGTGGTAACTTTTTCCCCCACTTAGAAAACCAACAAACATTTTTGTCCCCCAAAGTGCAAACAGTGTCATTGTACTCTCCAAGGTTTTACAACGTCTTAAAAGTCCAATTGTGTACCTTAAATGAGTTTTAAAGGTCAACCACGCTGAATCCTCAGGAGAAATGTGCATATTTGTAACTTTCCATTACTAAAGGTAAAAACGAAAAGCCTGGAGTCAGGACTGAGTGGGGAGAGTCGGTGCAACGTGAGGTGGAATATGATACAACTATGTTCCCTAAATAGGGAAAGGTGGAGATGCTTTTGAGGACATCATCCAGGTGACAGTGTTGGTACCATGCTACAAGGTGTAGAAAGTGTAGGTGCCTACCATTCGGATTCCAATTCAGATTCCAATACCATTCGGATACCCTCTGAAAGACTCCGTTTGGGGATGCCCCGCTTGGGAATGCCCTGTTACTGACCTGGAGGCAGCATGGTGGCAGAGTGGGCAGTGCTGTCGCCTCACAGCAAAAAGGGCCTGGGTTTGAGTCCCTTCTGTTTGGAGTTTGCAGGTTCTCCCTGAGTCTGTGTGGGTTGCCTCCCACAGTCCAAAGACATGCAGTCAGGTAGCCTGGAGATACTAAATCGTCCCCTATTTGTGAATGTGTATGTCACTGTGTCCATCCTGCAATGGACTGGCAGCTTGTCCAGGGTGTGTCCTGCCTTCTGCCCAATGAATGCTGGAATTGGCTCCAGCACCCCCTGCACCCCACAAGGACAAGCAGCTCAGAAGATTAATTAATGCATGTTGCTGACCTGTTGCCAGTTAAGCTAATTAGCTATGAGATGTTCCACCAGATGTTGTCCAAGATAGCCTGGCACTGCAAAGAATGAGTTCTTGGCAAACGGAATCATCTTAATTTCCATCAGCATCTCCACTATTTCTAATTATCACACTTATGTTTGGAAGGGGTAGGTGGTGGGGGTTGGGGGGGTTGCAAGCCCAGATTGGTTTTATTCGGGCCATTCCAAATTACTACTCAACATACAGATAACAGGTGGGTTAAAACACAGGCAGGCAACATCAGAGACACTTCCAAGAACCAAAAACTAAGAGACAAGGCAAGGAACAACTCAGACCTCAGGGAGTAACGCAGAGACTCACAAACTAATAGGCCAAACAAAAGCAGGCTTAATGAGTCCATGATCAGCTACAGGTGTGTGCAATGGGTGGAGCAGCTGGAACCAGGGAGGAGCCGGACAAGAAAAACAAACGTACATGTTGGTATCTATATGCAGTACCGCGCAGGCCCAGGAGGGGGTGGTATGTGGCACACAAGTACAAGGTTAAATAAGCTCTTACATAAAAGAATTGCGCACTTGGGCCACATTTGATGGATGCCATCCTTGTGCAGCGGCATCTGCAGGAGCATGAAGCTCATTAAACATGCAAGGTGGCTGTTTTTAGACCTGTTTATATCCAGCTAATGCCCTTTTATTAGCATTAGCTAGTTTTGCCCACTGCAGTGTACCTACAGCTAACTAGCTAGGCATCAGTATCACAATAGCTATTAACTTGCTTATTTAAGATAACTGTGCTAATCTACAAACCATTGCTTCTCTATAGGGCCAGACATGATATCTTATCAAGCTGTGAGCAGAAAGCTAACTCTCTGGCAGCTTGAACTGTAGCATAGCAAAAACAGACAGACCATCCTGACCATGTTTAAAGCTGTTAGCACACAATGTCTGCGTCATGCAGTGCATCACAGTCCTCTCCTTTTAATCCCATGATACCGCATACAGCTGTGCACTAGTAGTCTACAGCTTGTCTGTGTCACCCTAAGGGCAGATCTTATAGGGCTAACATGGTGACATGGACACGGACTGACTGGACCATGTCTAAAGACTTACACTGCCTGCTGCTTTGTTGCCAGGGATATCAACTCAACCCAACAGCAGTCCAGGAGACACACAAACATTCATGTGCATTAACGGTGTACTGATCATATAAACCATAAGGATCCATTTCTTCTTCTTCTTCTTCTTCCTCCTCCTCTTCTTCTTTCTTTCTTTCGTTCTTCTTCTTTATTTCTTCTTTGTTTCTTCTTTCATTTCTTCTTCTTCTTTCTTCTTCTTTCTTTCTTTCTTATTTTTTCTTTCTTCTTCTTCATCTTCTTTTCTTTCTTCTTCATCTTCTTTTTTCTTTCTTCTTCTGTCTTTCTTCTTTATTCTTATTTCTTTTCTTGTTCTTTCTTCTTCTTCCTTTCTTTCTTCTTCATGTTCTTC
>CM067494.1:3809970-3839406 GCA_034552555.1 Semaprochilodus insignis
AGTGAAGAGGAAGAAGGAGGAGGGACTGTGCACTTCCTTGTTTCTTATGATAGGGGTGAACTCCACAACTTTCTGGTGATATGCCGCCTGCTATTAGTTTGGAGTATGAATTTGCCAGGTTGCACCATCTTACATTACTTCACTCCTTTGAGCATGACATCGTTCTATAAAGGCTTCATGGTAGAACCATTTTCTTTGCTGAAGTACCCTTGAAGAACCATCTTTTTTGTAAATGTGTAGGTTTCTTGTTCAACCAGAAAATGATCAACCACAAACTGTTTTTGCTTCTGGTCAAAAACAGACCCCCATGGAACAAAGTAGATTGTATCAGGACAGCTAAGGATGCCTTATTCACTAGCAACTCAATACTTTACATGAAACTCAGAAACAGCATGCTGAAAGCTTGTCTGCAGAGCTTTGGCTTGCTGAAGTTTGTTTTTCCAATGAACTGATTAATCCTGCAATGCTTACGAACAGTGTGAACGGGCAATCTCAATGCATCTGCCACTGTAGACTAGTGATCTTACAATTAGTGCAACTGTGGCTGCAGCGACTGAGGCGGAGACTATGAACTAACTGGCCAGTGCTGTTCATTGCTTTGACCCTCTCTATCCAATTCAGAATTTCCCACACGTTCAACTGTATCCACCTTTTCCGTATTGGCAGCATTGACTCTCCGCAACAGCCACACTTTGAAAGAGGATAAGATGAGAGATGAAAAAAGGGCTAAAACAGTCAGTCCCTTGCATTCCTACAAGGCCTGCTAATCTCCAGTCTTTCACTTGTACAGTACATCCTCCTCTGTCAATAAACTGTCTGCCCCGGCCGGACCAGGGCCGGCTGTTGGAATTCTAGGCACGGCGGCTTTTTTAAGAAATGTGGAGAAATAGCTTTCCTCTGACAGCTCTCCAAGACACCCATCGATTTACCATTGATTCCCACTGCAAGGAGAGAGTGTAGGGAAAGAGAGAGCGAGTGAAAGAGATAGAGAGGGAGAGAAAGGATCATCTTCTTTGAAAGTCATGAATGAAACTGTTCCTATTACACTGGCTCTTTTGCTCACGGCTCATTACAGTCTCTGTTCCTTCGTTTTTGCCGTTCCCTCTGTGATCTCCCATCATGCATTGCTGCTTATCGCTTATTAGTCCACACACGGCCATAGAGGCAACTGGACATCTGATCGCGCCTGAGCTCACACAGGTCTACAAGCTTAATGAACACATGAGTTTGGTCATGGTCAAAGGTCATTTATAGGGCTTTATGGGGTACGAATCATAACGGATGCTAATTGGCCCTGTAACAAGTAAAACAAGGCTTTTACTGTACTATGAACATTAGGTCAATTATATCATAACATAACTATTAATAAATCGCTTTAAAATCCCAGGCTTATTACATACTAATTACATACTATTTGCCAATCCAGGGCTCTCACATGACCATTCCACAACACAGACCTTGCTGTCATGGGATGGAGGTTATGGAACCAGCCTTGTGACTGGAAGGTAGCTGGTTTGATTCCCTGAGCCAATAGGGCGTGACTCAAGTGCCCTTGAGCAAGGCACCTTAGCTTCAACTGCTCCCTAGGCATTGTGGATAGGGTTGCCCACTGCTTCTGGGCAAGTGTGCTCACTGCCTCCAGCCTCATAATGTGATGCCAGACATCTTGGCATGGAGTTGTAGAGGTTCCTAATGGTGTCCTGTGATAATCCATCCCATGCAGCTCGAATATCCTCACACAGTTCCTGCAGATGGTGCGGTAGGGGTGGAGATGGAGTGACACCAGGACATGGATTTGTTGGTCGTCTCCACCAGGACCAAAGCGGGACTCATCCCTGAAGATGACCTGCTGTCATTCTGAGTCACTCCATGACAGTCTGGCACGACACCATTGCAGGCTTTGGTGACATTGATGTGGTGTTAAGGACAGTCGTCATAATGGTCTGTGTGCACGTAGTCCTGCGTCGTGCAGCCGCCTACTAACAGAGCTGGAACCAACAGGATGACTCATGGAGGGCATCACTGCTCGCTGAATGTCTACAATCATGCCTGTTGGGTCAGTCGGTATAGCAAAAAGGCCTGTTCTTGCTTGCTTCACATGTGCAGCCGAGCATGAAACTTGAATCATTTGCATGTCTCTCAATGACAAACCTACTCACCAAGGTTCATTCCTGTTGGTTGATTCCTTCTGGGTGCAGCTACTTGTGCAATTATTCATTTGATGATGATTGTGACTAGATCACATTTTATTAGAAATCTATGTAAGAATCCAATGAGGGCAGCAGACTTCAATAACTGCCCATGATTTCCCAGGTTCCAACAGTATTAGGAAGTGCTAGACTAAAGAGAAAAAAGTGACGAATGAATTTAGTTTGGGTTTAAAGAGAAAACCTCTAGTAATTGATTTAGCTGTCGAGTTATTACTCATAAGTGCTGTAGGCCTTAGTGTAACTATATTTTAATATTTGAGCAGCGTAGCTAGGGGCCTTAACTTCTCCATGCTCACGTCTCTGGTACATTCACAAATATTTATACAAAGAAGTGCACATCATGATGTTTAATAAGGGCTTGGATGAAAGTACCTGCGTGAAGTCAACAGTCGCTGACGAGAGGGAATAAAACGACAATCCTTAAAGCCCTGAAGATATCCGGATTGAGTTTCAGATGTATATTCTTCCCACCGCATTTGAATGTGTGTGTGATCGCCTAATTTCACATGCTGAAGATGTTTCATCTAACTGTCAGACGCAATGCTGGAAAAAGCTGCTTTGAACAAAAAGCAAAAAGCGATTCCTAAACGGAATGTCATTTCAAGTGCACAGTGCAGAATGTTCAACTTCAAACCCATCAAACCATCTGGGAACTGGATATTCCCAAATCGGCTCTCCGTAAAAGCACCTAAACAATGAGGTAGCTATAATGTTCAATCATAACACAGACGTCTCGGCATGGAGTTCCTAATGGTGTCCTGTGATAATCCATCCCATGCAGCTTGAATATTCTCACACAGCTCCTGCAGATTGTGCGGTAGGGGTGGAGGTGGAGTGACACCAGGCCTTCTGGACGTGTGACACGTGACAACAAACTGTTCATCTTGGTGCTGACCATGGTGCCTCCACACACCGATTCGTTGGTCGTCTCCACCAAGACAAAAGCAGGACTCGTCACTGAAGATGACCCGCTGCCATTCTGAGTCACTCCATGACAGTCTGGCACAACACCATTGCAGTCTTTGGTGACATTGACCGGGTGTTAAGGGCAGTCGTCGTAACAGTCTGCGTGCATGTAGTCCTGTGTCATCTTGTCTGCCAATGGTGTTGGCACTAACAGGATGACTCATGAAGGGCATCATTGCTCGCTGAATGTCTGCAACCGTGGCTGTTGGGTCAGTCGGGTACATGATAAAGCAATGAAAGTCCAACAGCAGTGTTCATCCCTGCCATGTTGGCTGTATCCTTACGTGCATCATCCCTGTTGGTGACTCCTGCTCTTGGCAATGCTTTGTTTTTGATTTTGTGTAGTGACAAAAAAATACCTAACAAAACTTATGACATTTATTATAACATTATATATGCTAGTCTGTCAATGAAATACAATACATGTCCAAAAGTGTGTGGACACCCCTTCTTATTAGTGAATTCAGGAGCACTAGGGTTCACCTGGTGCTGATATAGGACTTCAGTAGCACATACAACTTGATCTTCAATGAACTGATCTCCATAGTAAAGCCTAGGAGCAGCTGCACATGAGCCTATGGTTGGCTAGAGGAGTGTAAAGCCTGCCAGCACTGGGCTGTGGAGCAGTGGAACTGCATTCTCTGGAGTGATGGTGCACCAAACAGTACCTTTAGAATGAGGTGGTGTGATCCAGAACTAATCATCCAATATCAGAAACTGAACTCAATAATGCTCCTGCTGCGGAGCGCAATCAAATCCTTACAGCTATATTCCAAGTAAAAGTCTCAAGTGTAAAGTCTTCCCAGGAGAGTATAGACTGTTACTGTAGCGGTGGTGGGGGGCAGGGGGCAAATTCATTTCTAAAACTCTTGCTTTTGGAAGAACCATTGGATGTGCAGTTGTCCACAGCTTTTGGCCACGTAGTGAATTCTACCAGCTTTAGACTAAAATGGCCATTTGTAGAACAATCTATGTTAAATATGTGCTGTCAGTAGCAATACAAATCACGGTATAAGACACCACAATGGGGCTTATTTCCTCTCTCTGCACTGTGGCTGGCTTTATCTTTCTTTTATGTGTTTGTGCATTCCGTGTCCGACTCCATTAGGGAGCAGAAGTGGACATTAGACTTGCCCACTGAACCGAAAGTCATTCCATGTCTTGTAATTGGATTCGGAAGATGTTTTAAAAGTATTAGCTCATTTGTACTAGTTATGGATACACTGTCAGAGTGGACAACAAAGCAAGGATGAGAGGAAAGTTGACTTGAATCATGAATCAGTGAATCACTTGATTAATTTATGCATCAGAGGGGACAATACAACAAGGATGAGAGGAAAGTTCACTTGACTCATGGAACAGTGAATCACTTGATTCATCAGAGGGGACAACAAAGCAAGGATGAGGGGAAAGTTAACTTGAATCGTGAATTACTGCAACACCTGATTCATTAAATCATCAGAATAGACAACAAAGCAACGATGAGGGGAAAGTTGACTTAAATCGTAAATCAATCACTTGATTCGTTGATTCATCAGAGTGGACAACAAAGCAAGCATGAGGGGAAAGTTGACATGAATCGTGAATCAGTGAATCACTTGATTCATTGATTCATCAGAGCGGACAACAAAGCAAGGACAAGAGAAAAGTTGAATTGACTCATTAATCAGTGAATCACTTGATTCATTGATTCATCAGAGCAGACAATACAGCAAGGGTGCGAGGAAAGTTGACTTGACTCATGAATCAGTGACTCACTTGATTCATTGACACATATGGCTGGAAAGATTCGGATCAGTGAACTCATTCAAACTTGCCACAACTGGTGTGCCACACGCTCATCCTCTCGCCTAACTCTCTGATGATTATGATTTGAATCAATCACCGGCCTGGCGCCCTCCTCGGGGTGGAACCCGCCCCGTCTCTTCGGATTGTGTGTCAACTGCGATTGAGCAGCAGGGAGGGCTGCCATGGCAGTGACCCGTGGAGCTGTTAGTCCCCACGCCCTGCGTCCGAGTGCCAGCCATGGCCTTAATTACACTTGATTACCTGCTGTCGCCCTCCGCGGACCGCCGGCCGTTCAGAGGGGGAACTGCAGCATGATAGCGCAATTAGTCTCACCAGGAAAAACCCCACAGACCAGAAGCTGTTGCCAGCTGGTTACGCCATCCTTTCGCCTTTTTGACAATTGTCTCAAATTAACGTCAAGGAGGAGGAAAGGAGGCTTTTCGAGGGGGCTGGGAGACTTCAGTAATAACAAATAAGTGGAACATAAGTGGAAATAAGGAAATAAGTGGAGTGGGTGGTTGTTGGATCACGGCCTCCTCTGGGAATTCAAAACAGATCACTGCTTGGAGAATCCAAAGGACTTTTATGCGTTTATTTGGGGCTACAGGCAAATCTAACATGGATATCAGGCGAGTCTGCAAGACACTGTTTTCCAATACAGCCAACAGCCAAGACATTTCTGGTGTCCGAAGCTTGGTTTACCTCTGAAGCTATCTATTAGCATTATGCTAACTGCTTCCTTCTATCAATTAGGCATCTCATTTGTCACAAATGTAGAAATATGCAATGAAGCTGTTGTTTACTGGCTTAGAGATAACCAATGGTTAGGATCCAGTGACTGAGAAGGTTAGCTTGTTTGCCTCAATGAGTTTAGCTAACAGCTAATAGCCAAGCTCAAATGTTGTCTGCATACACATTATTTGATCATTTATGTGTGGAATGGCATGTTTATACTGCTCTACTGGTTAATGACATTTGCACAATAAAACACAGAAATGTAGACTAATAAAAGCTCTCAGGTTCCGGCAGCTGGAGCAACTGGGCGATTGGACGGGAATTTTGGCACTAAAATCTTTCTGGCAAACTAAATAATTCCTGGACACCCGGACTGCCATCAACATTTCCTAGCAGACACTCTATACCCTGCTTTGACCCAAAGCACCAACAAAGCTAGTTTATACATTTAGTGTGTGTAGTGTAATTAAGCTCAGTGTAACTTTAACACTTTCACCCAATGAACAGTGACACGATCACGAGCCAATCAGAAACAGTACTAATATACACTCAACGCCAAAAGAATACTTGCACAAATAGCTGTACTTAGATGGAATCAACTGATAGGAATGAAACTCCTATTCATTCTATGAATAATGCTATTAGCATAGACGGGTCTTATTGCTGTACCTGATTGCCCTAACAGCCACCATTGTGGATATTCCAGAAGTCATCCTGTTAGTGCCAGCACCGCTGGTAGACGGCTGCACGATGCAGGACTACATGCATGCAGACCATTACATGACTACCCTTAACACCACATGAGCATCACCAAAGACTGCAATGGTGTCGTGCCAAACTGTCACAGAGTGACTCAGAATGGCAGCAGCTCATCTTCAGTGATGAGTCCCACTTCTGGCTTGGTGGAGACGACCAATGAATCCGTGTGTGGAGGCACCATGGTCAGCGCCAAGATGAACGGTTTACTGAGTGACACTACTTCTGTATGTGTAGCTCAATATATATTACCCATATCAGTCTAAATTTATCATCATCTATTGTTCCTGGTAACCTTTATCTTCCTTCCCAATAGCACTGCAATCCCACACTTCCTTCTGATGAGTGTATATCAAACAGTCAATGAATCAGCCTTCATTTTCACTCGCAAGTACATTCAGTGGGACCCTCATTGTCAGTGCAGTTTTTATTTTTTTTTTTAGGAAAGGCAAAAAATACATAAACCCAAGATAATAAACCAATTAAGATTTCAATACAGAAGGATCAATATGTAAACTCAAAATTAAATTAAAGTTTAAATTGAAGGATGATAAAAACTAATGGTAAAAAAGCAAATAAAGTTCTAATATCCCCAGGAATGAGCTGCCTTTACGTTGGTTCCTACAGAAGATTTCTTCTGCTGTATTGACATGAAATTGGAAGCTGATCATGTATAGGAATCTTTGTTTATATCTGGGATCTCAATAAAAACAAGATAAGTGTGTAAGTAATGATAAATAGACAAACCTCGATGAGAGCAGAGCTAAAAGAAAGGCCGGTTTTATTCAGGAGAGCAGGAGAGTACAGGAGAGCAAACTCAGTAACCAATTCAGAGCAAACATGCCAAAAGGGATATAAACAGAAGCAAAAAGCAAGAGGCAAGTAAAAAGTCAGAACCAAACAACAGAATAAAAACTAGCAACCAAGTTAAAGAGGAAAATCAAGAGTCAAAAACCAAAAACAAACAAGAGTCAAAACCAGAAAGAGTAGACAGGGAAACACTCAGTAAGTCAACAGGGTTGGCAAAATCGCACAAAGAGGGAAGTGAAAGCCAACAGGTGTATATATACACATCAACGTTGATTGAGGACATGTGAGATGAGTTAGCAGTGCTGAAAGGGAAGGTGGTTTGTGATTGGCAGATTGAGGACATGTGGGATTGATGTCATGCAGAGATGGCTCATGGGTAGTGTAGTTCAGAATGTCAGAAGTAGGGGGAGAACCTGGAAGCATGACACTGGAGACCAAAAATCTGAGACCACAAACTGAAAATCTGGTGTTCGTCCATTTAAACAACTGAAAGTTTATAATCCTGAAAAATGTGATAAGTTATAACAATCCATCTATCCATCTTCGTAAACCACTTAGTCCAGCCAGGATTGCAGCTGCAGTAGGCAAAGCAGAGAGGTCTAGATGGCCCAGTCCTCCATAGCTTCCTCCAGCTCATTCTATTGGAGCCGTTTTCAGGCCAACTTGGAGATAAATAACCCTTCCAGCAGATTCCGGGATGACCTCAAGGTCTTGTCCCAGTCTGTTGTGCCCAGGAAACCTCCAATGAGAAGTAGACGGGGGCATCCTAATAAGGTGCCCGAACCACCTCAACTGGCTACTTTCAGTGTGGAGGAGGAATGGCTCTACTTTGAGCTCCTCCCGGATGGCTGAGCTTCTCACCCTATCAAGTAGAGTGTGGCCTGCCACCCTGCAAAGCAAGCTCATTTCCGCCGCTTGTATCCACAATCTCATTTCTTCGGTCATTACCCAAAGCTCATGACCATCGGTGAAGAGCGGGGAAGTAGACCAGCCGATAAACAGAGAGCTTTGCCTTATGGCTCAACTCCATCTTACCACAACTCTCTGGCACAGCGACCACATTACTGCTGCCGTATTCCCAGCTTGCAGCCAACCTCAAGATCCCCCTTCCTGGTACCCCCTAAGGTACTTGAACTCCTCCACCTGGGTCAGGACCTCTTTCTTATCAAATTGATGCAAATCTGTGACCATGATAAGATCTTATTTTATTACTTCCTCTGAAATGCAGAAGACTTTCAGATGGACTTGATCTGCTCATCAGAGCCCATGCCAGCTCGAACTTCACTGAAATTCAGAAATTCATGTAAACATTTTCCACTTTTCACTGCGATGCTAATATTTCACTCGTCATCAAAAGAATAGCTGCACCCAGACGGAAGTGTGGGATTGCAGTGCTGTTGGGAAGGAAGATAAAGGTTACCAGGAACAATAAATGATGATAAATTTAGACTGATCAATATTTATTGAGCTACACATACAGAAGTAGGGTCTCTGAGTACGGCGTCAAACCGCCATGTTTGCTAATGCAACAACCCAGATGTCTTGGCATGGAGTTGTAGAGGTTTCTAATGGTGTCCTGTGATAATCCATGCCATGCAGCTTGAATATTCTCACATAGTTCCTGCAGAGGTTGCGGTAGGGGGTGGAGGTGGAGTGACACCAGGCCTTCTGGATGTGTGACACGTGACAACAAACTGTTCATTTTGGTGCTGACCACGGTGCCTCCACACACGGATTCGTTGGTCGTCTCCACCAAAAACGTGACACGTCACTGAAGATGACCCGCTGCCATTCTGAATCACTCCATGACAGTCTGGCTTGACATCATTGCAATCTTTGGCAACACTGACGTGGTGTTGAGGGCAGTCGCCATAACGGTCTGCGTGCATGTAGTCCTGCATCATGCAGCCATCTGCCAATGGTCCTGGAATGACTCATGGAGGGCATCACTGCTCGCTGAATGTCTGCAATCGTGGCTGTTGGGTCAGTCAGGTACAGCGAAAAGGCCCATCCTTCCTTACGTCACGTGCGGCCGACCATGAAACTTCATTTGTATGTCTCACAATGTCAAACCTACCCACCAAGTTTCCTTCCTGTCAGTTGATTCCTTCTGGGTGCAGCTATTTGTGCAACTATTCTTTTGATGATGAGTGTATCTGATTGGAGCTGATGGGCACTGGTTCTTGCTCAGACACTGGCTCAGGCATAGGTATCAAGCCCCAACCACTTTACTGAAGGCACTGAGCCCACTGTGTGAATATGCGAACAGTCTGCGGTACATACTGGATGCAGCGTGCACTGTGCTATCTTAACGCGTGCCTCTGCAATAATTAGTTCTGATTACTGATATTGACTTCCCCGATAAGAGGATTTGTTTTAATGCGCTGCCGGCCCTGACTTCGTTCTCATTCGGGTTATTATTCCGTGTTTGCACTGTAGCTCCACCATTCCAAATGTTCATATGACTCATGTGGAAACTGATTGGGAAACCTTTTTTTGGTTCACATTGTTAATTACTTTGATATGCAGTTCAGCCTTGCAGTGTAGTACCAACAACAGGATTGAACAACTACTGCTGTTGTCACGATTGTTCCTCCCATGGCTTGTGGCAGAGCTGCTGGTGCCTGCTTCAAACATCAGCGGAAGGTGCTGATTCCAGAGTTCAGCATAGTGAGTGGGTTTGGGCGTGATATCTGCATGTTGTTGTTGTTGGGTGTCGAAGGAAGGGTGAGGGGTGGTCAATGCCGCCTCAGGTGGAGTCGGGTTTTTGATAGGTAGGGCCTAGTATTGGTGCCTAACTGGGACTTAGGCTTTTGACCTAGGGCAGTGACTGTGGTAATAGAACAATGGCAGTAATTTTAATGCCAGTCTTTTTAACTTTGTTTATTCATTAAAGAAGATTTCAGACTTCAGACATGACGGGCTTAAGTCATGAGGAGGAAAAACACTGGCTTGTATCAGTTCTTGTATAATAGGCCTCAAATGAAAACATATCAGGCTGAGCCACTACAGACAAAACAACATCAGTAAAGTCTGTGTGACATTCCCAGTTGCACTCGTTCTTACTAGATTAATTAGGGCTAATTAGTTAGGGTTTTCATGGTTTCCAGCTGCTTATAAGTACCAAGATTTGAAGAGTTTAAGGTATTTATAAAGCTTTGAAATGAACTGTTTAACCCTCACAAGCTGTTTCATCTTTAACTTGACGCCTCCATGAGTCATCCTGTTAGTGCCAGCACCATTGGCAGACGGCTGCACAACGCAGGACTAAATGCACACAGATCGTAACGATGACTCCCCTTAACACCACGTCAGCGTCACCAAAGACTGCAATGGTGTTGTGCCATGGAGTGGCTCGGAATGGCAGCGGGTCATCTTCAGAACGAGTCCTGCTTTTGTCATGGTGGAGATGACCAACGAATCCGTGTGTGGAGGCCCCATGTGGTCAACGGTTTGTTGTCATACGTCACACATTCAGAAGGCCTGGTGTCACTCCACCTCCAAACTGTTGTATTTAGAACCATGAGTTCTAATTTTCACCATCTTTGCATGGTGATACGGTTCCTCAGAATAATGAAGAGTGGGTTATGGTTATGGTTATATGGTTCTGTGTAGAACCATTTTGAAAACTGTAATATACACCACTCGAAAGAGTTCTTCTGTAGTTACAATGTCAGTGTGTATATAGTACCATGTGTTTATATTTCAGTCAGTGTTGCCTGATATAAGTCTATCAGGTTGACTATGTCTTAAAATTCTCAGCACAATAATACTGAGATTCAAGTATCTACATTGTTGTCATTACGAACACAACACAGTTGATGTTGTTTGTTATGTAATATTTGGTGTAGCAGGTTATTGTACTACATACTGTTTACTATGCGGCAATAAAGCTAATAATAAGGAATAAGGATCTGTCCCTTTTTGCCATGGTTCTTGTACTTTTTTAAAATTCAAACAAACATAAATTTGAAAATGTAGACTCAAGCTTGTCCATACAGAACCTAAACCAGCTGTAATTCAAAGTGCCTTGCTATGTAATGCTTATTACATATAATAATCATGTTATTACCATATAATTACATAGTATTTATTTAATAGATCTATAGAAAAAGCAAGGTAATAACTCCTGAATACAACCCACCCTAGGTGAAGGTAGCTGCGCCCTCACTGTAGTTTCTTTAGCCCCTTTTTCTCTTATGTACCGAAGTCAATTGTTTGTATGTGAGCGGACCAGAACGAGATTGAACTGTGCGTCTGTTGTGTTAGCCTTCTGGTGGAGGATGTCTGTCTGTCTGTCTGTGTCTTTGTGAAGGACAGAAGAGGACTGTGTGAGTGTGTGCGTGTAGACTGTTGAGTAGGGCTTTTTTTCCCCCTCATATCCTCTTCTCTGTATGGTGCTCCAGTTGGCGCTGTGGGACAGGCCTGCTGCTGTCAGTCACCCAAAGCCCGCTGAGCCTTTGGGCTGCAACCCCCCGCTTCTCCCTCCTCCTTCTCCTCTTCTCTCCCTCTATCTCTCTGTTTCTGGTATCTGTGGACAGCTGTTGCAGCCAGTCAGGCTCTGAGACCCTCGGCCTCCGGGGTGCAGTAATGCTACACTGTCCGGCAACCCAGGCCAGCATTAAACTTCCTGTCCAAAATAGCCTAGTAAAGCCCCCTATTGCCTTGGACGTCTTTCTTTCGTCATATTACTGAAACCATCATTTAAACTGACCCAAAATGACTCTATACACCTCGGATATAGTCAATCAGCCCAGACATTTGCAGCATCAGTTCTGCATTAGAGCTACTAATTTAGCCTACAAGTATCAAAACGCTTATGGTTACAAATTAGCACCATAGACAAGGCTACTATACCATCATAAGGTCACCATGTATGAACCATATGAAATGGCAAGGAAATGGTATATCCTGTAGTTTGGACATTGTTTTCATGTCAAACTCTTCATTTCGGAAACGTAAGGAAACTGAATTTTTCCATGATACGGATGTGGATCCGCTAGCCGTAAAAAAACATAAACCCCTGTAACACTTCCTTTTCCGAATGCTTTTGAAACTGTATGTCATTACATACCTCAGGTCGTGGGTCACATGGTGGGCTTACGGCCCTTTGGGGTCTATTTTAAGCCCAGGCCAGAAATAACAGTCATTACCAAGAGGTGTGTGCACTGTATGAACTCAAGCCTGGTAGCAGAAGCTGACACCTATTCAAGAAAACAGAAAACAAAATAATGTTGTAAAGTTGGAAATTAATGTTGTCAAAGATATCAAAGCAAATATCAAAGCAATTGGGTTGCAGATCAATGTATGAATTTACTGTAATATCTAGTCTGTAGGATTCAGACATTTAGCAGGACGGTGGGAAGCTATGTTAGATAAGTCCAGCATGTTGAAGAAAGCTATAGATGCTTCTAAAATGCCCAAGGAAGCTGTAGAACATTATAATACACTAAATATCCACAATATCCAGGTTTAAAATTACCTTCTGAGTTGTTTTCAATGTGCATTTGTTTGTAATAATAATAATTTGTTTGTACTTTGAAGGATGGTGTATATTTATATGTCCCATCGTTGTCAGAGATCATCAGAGACCAGTCAGAGACCTCCTTCATTTGTTTCATTTCTAGTCAAAATGGTAATTAAATACTGTGGGAACGTGAATCTGCTCTCTGGTTCTTGCAGGTAAACAGTAAGCGTGTACTAAGAATAAATGGCTGATGTATTTCACCATATTGCTCTCTTCCCTAACCCCAACCCAAAACATAACCCTAAACTCAACCCAAAACATAACCCTAACCCTAAACTCAAACCAAAAACCAACCCTTACACTAACCTCAACACAAAACCCAACCCTAACGCTAACCTCAACCCAAAATATAACCCTAACCTCAAAACATAACCCTAACCCTAAACTCAACCGAAAACCCAACCCTTACCCTAACCTCAACCCAAAACTCAACCCTTACCCTAACACTAACCTCAACCCCAAATTTAACCCAAACCTCAACCCAAAACCCAGCCCTAACCTCAACTCAAAACATAACCCTTACCCTAACCTCTACCCAAATCATAACTCTAACCCTAACCTCAACCCAAAACATAACCCTAACCCTAAACTCAACCCAAAACCCAACCCTTACACTAACGCTAACCTCAACCCAAAATATTACCCAAACCTCAACCCTAACCTCAACCCAAAACCGAACCCTTACCCTAACCTCAACCCAAAACCCAACCCTTACCCTAACACTATACTCAACCCCAAATTTAGCCCGAACCTCAACCCAAAACCCAACCTTTACCCTAATCTTAACCTCAACCCAAAACATAACCCTAACCTCAACTCAAAACATAACCCTTACCCTAATCTCTACCCAAATCACAACTCTAACCCTAACCCTAACTCTAACCTCAAGCCAAAACTTGATCCTAACCTTAGGCATTACCTCAACCCAAACCTTATCCTAACCCAAACCTCAACTCAAAACCTCATCCTAACCCTAACCCTCTCACCCCGGCCCTAATCCCAACCATAACCTTAACCTCAACCAAAAACCTAACCCAATTAACTCCAGTGACAAGATGGTGTCAGCAGCATGTCTATAACAGCTTGTTGAGGATGCTGAGATGATCAGTGACCTCTCAGGTGAACATCTACAGATGTGAACTTCAAATAAAGTACAAACCCACTGAACTCAGCAGATTATTAATAAATCAGATTTACACAGTAATTAACAGCCTCCTGATAATGTACTGAATGTATTCAGATGCTTCATTGTTGTTCCATTATTGATATGTTGTTGCACCACTCCAACTAAAGTGTCACCACGAATAAAGGTTCAGGTTTTATGATACTTACCGAGTGCAGGATGGTCAAATCTCAGGAAAACACTTCTAGGCTTTCTATTCTTCGCCTCCGTTCAGTGTAGATGTAAGTGGAAGATGACTTGGCTTTTTTTGCGTGTTTGTTTCAATACAGCCCGGCTTTGGTGAAAAGCCTCCATTCATAAATCCGTTTACTGGCCGTTTATTAGGGTCATCTGTATGCTGAAAGCTTGCGGTGGGCTCGGAGTGCTAGCTGTTATGTATGTGCCACAACACACGTGTATTCACGCCTTCCCTCCCCATATGCTGTTATGATCCCTTCAACATCGAGGCCTATAATAATTCACGTTTATGGCAGCGGGACATTTTTTCAGTCCAGCGCTTTTCACGTCTGGGCAGGCGTGGAGCTTTACATCAGTTTGAGTGACGGCCTCTTTCTTATGATAGTTTTAGTAGTCGCTATAAAGCAGCATTTAGAGCCTTTTTACGCTTAAACCAGGTGCGATTCGGTGTGCAACAGGGACAACAATAAAAACGCTTACCACAGCAATGGACATATATACCGCAAACAGTTAATACGGCTTGTGGCCGTGGTGATAAACATCTCGCTGCTCGCTCTCGCTCCGCACTGCTCTCCGCATAGCTCCGGGTTGACTTTTAAGCACTTGATACAACTCGGCTCTTGCTGTTCTTTAGGGGTGCTGTGCTTTGGGATCAAAGCAGGTGTTCATGTTTTATGGCATTGCTGGGGTCTTTAAAAGCTCTGCAAGGCTTAGTAAGCACGGCTATAGAGCCAGCATATGAAAAGAGGGAGTCACAGTGACTAGCGCTGTATGCTATGCGGCGGGGCTTCACATGCGTTCACCTCGGCCTACACCGATATACATGTACGTGTGCGTGTGTGTGTGTTTGTGTGTGTGTGTGAGGGTCATGTATTTAGCTCTTAGCTGGGACGAAATATGATTGAGATTGCAAGACATTTGACAACTGCCGGCTCCACACCAGGAACATTTCAAGGTTAAATGAAAGGTTCAATGGGAATTCCACCAATGGGAAGCTTCTACATAATTCACTGTGAAGGACAAAAAGCCATTCAGAGCGGACTGATGTGAAATCGTTCAATGATTCAGATTTCTTTACACCGGTGGTGAAAGGAGCCAGGGGTCACAAAAGTTCACAACACAAATGTAGTAATTTGTTTACTGGCCAAAACCACCAGTGAACCTTCACCAGTGAACCTACAGTTTCTATTCAGTGAAGTCTGGAAGTCTAAAACTACAAGGAAAATCTAGGATTTCTTTGGTTTAAACCTGGAAATAAACAACAGAAAGTTTTGCAATACGGTAAAATCAATAATGGTGTTCAAGATTCTGGGAACTATTCTGATTTGAAGGTGCATTAACCATAATCCAATAAACTCAACTTCTAGTGGTAAAGTTGGTGAACTACAACAACATTGAACGCACCTACCATTCCGGCCTATCAACACAAACTGACACATTATTCCTATTGGATAAAGATCAGGACTTTGACTTGGCCATTCCAAAACAATAACTTTATTTGTCTTTAGTTTTTCCTTGGTAAAACAGCGTGTGTACATTGGGTCGTTGTCTTGCTGTATGACTCACATTCTCTTGAGATCCAGGTCCTGGAAAGATGTCCTGACATTTCCCTTTAGAGTTTCCTGGTATAAATCAGAATTCATTATTCCATCCATGCAATGGTGGATGAAGTACACAAACCATGTACTTGAGATAAAGTAGAGATGCCCAAGGTAAAACATTACTCCAGTAAAGGTAGAAGTTCCTCCCTTTAGACCTCCACTGGAGTAAAAGTACTGCAGTATTTACCTTCAAATGTACTTAAGTATGGAGAGTAACAGGAGCATGATTTATTATGGCTCTAATGTCCTATTATCATTTCTGGAACAAGACTCTTAATCAGCTCAGTGTAGGTGAACAGACTCCAGTGTCTCTCAGTCCACCAGTCTGTAATAGAAGGTCATTAATTAGTCTGACACTGATGTCTATTCAAATGACCATAAGCACAGAACACTGCAGGAGAACAGGTTCCATTAGCTAGAACTATAAAATAACTTTTTGCAAACAAGCAAAGTTTTGTTTAAAGTTTATTAAAATCACAAACGAGTTTTCATTACTATTTTGCATCTGTAGGTCTCTGTTCATAAACATAAACCAGCCAAAACTGATTTACTATAAAAGGAAATAGTGTTTGTATAAATGCTGAAAAAGACACTCGCCACTATGTGTACATATTTCTATATTGTGGTCTATTTACCCACAAACAGGAGCTACATGTTTGATCTGTTCACTGATGCTTTGATGTGTGACTGTCAATCAGTGTTTGCATTAACTTCATCCTGCCTTACCTATCTTCCTCCAGGTGGTCCTTGCTGTAGTCTAGGCCTGAAATGGACATTTCCATTGATGCTAAGAATCTATGAAAAACCTTGTTTTGTTTTGATATGTTACATTTTTACGCGTACATAAGCCGAAAGGAACTATAAATTTCGTATAATGTAGTGGAGTAAAAAGTAAGGTATTGGAGTTTGAAATGTAGTGGTACAAAGTACAAAGTCGTCCGAAATGGAAATACTTCAGTAGAGTACAGATACACGTAAAAACTACTTAAATACAGTAACTAATTACATTTACTTTGTTACTGTCCACTGCATCCATGATAGCAAGCTGCCCTGGTTACAAAGCAGCACAACAGGCCCAAACCATGATACTACCACCGCCATATTTCACAGATGGGATACGGTTTGTATGCTGGAATCTGGTGTTTTCCTTTCTCCAGATGTAACGCCTCTCATTTATACCAAAGGGCTCTATTTTGGTCTCATCCGTCCACTAAACCTTGTTCCTATAGGTTTCTAGCTTGTTCATGTGACAGGCAGCAGTGTTCTGTTTGGAGAGCAGTGGCTTCCTCCTTGTAACCCCGCCATGCACACCACTGTTGTTCAGCGTTCTCCTGACAGTGGGCTCATTTTAGTTGGTTTGAAATTAGCTTTGGTTAGACTATTACATGCCTTGTTCTTGGAGTGATCTGTGTTGGATGACCACTCCTGGGGAGGATAACAGAGGTCTTAAACGTCCTCTATTTGTATGCAGTCTGTCTGACTGTGGATTGGTGGAAGTCCAAACTCTGTAGAGATGGTTTTGTAACCTTTCCCAGTCTGATGAGCATCAACAACTTGTTTATTCTAGGTCTTTAGAAATCTCCTTTGTTGGTGTCATGATGCACTTCCACAAACATGTGTTATGAAGTTCAGACTTTGATAGATCTTGATATTTTCTAAATGCAACAGGACCCCCCCCCACACACACCTACATGTCATTCCACTGATTGAAAACACCTGACTTTAATTTCACCTTGGAATTTTCTGCAAATCCTAAAGGTTCACATACTTTTCCCACTTACAGATGTGTTGATATTGGATAATTTTCCCCAATAAATAAATTACCAGGTTTAATTTTTTTTTGTCTCATTTATTAAATTGGGTTCTCTTTATCCAATTTTCTAATCATCATGTTTTAGGTCATATTTACGCAGAAATAAAAAAAAAAATTCTAAAGGATTCATAAACTTTCAAGCACCACTGTATTTTTTATCATGTTCTACATATTTTTCAGGTTATTCATAGTAGCAATAAAAGGGAAAATAAATAGTTTGATGCACTTTGAAGTAAATTTGTAACATTGACCATATTAAGATCTTTGTACAAAAAGGCCAGGATTTTATAAGTCTTATTTCTTTTGTTGAAGTTTGTATTTGGGAGAGTCTCATATCTTTTATGTTATGTATTTCTTCAGACATTTCCAGAAATTATTTTTACTTGTTTTAAGAATTTGTTTTAGCCCATATTTATCACTATACTGGCAGATAGTTTGTTTTATTTCAAGCAAATTTCCTGAAATAAGCAAAATTGTCTGTCAATATAGTTAGAAAATAAAATTACTAGTAAAAGTAACAAGTAAAATTAAAGTAACAAGTAAAATTAAAATGAGCTTGCAGCAATCTCAAACTTAGAATTTTAAGATAAATCAACTGTATATAAGATAATTTTACTTGCCAAGATATATTTTTTTGCAGGGAAATAGAATTTGTAATAAAATAACTGGTATTAAATCATAAATGAATGCAAAATAAAAGCATTTAGGTCCCGGCTGAATCTAATGCTGATGATGTTTAAATAGTAGTAAATCTGCTAAACGCTCTTCTTTGTGGCAAATATCGCCTTAAACAATTTGTACCTTCATATTATTATTATTATGATTATTATTATTATTATTATTATGCCATGAAAGGGTACAAAAGTTAACGTGATTTTACCTTTAAAACCCTTTTAAGGTACATAATTGGACGTTTAGGGCCACTGTGGTGCCTTTGAAGGTACCTTTACACTGATTGTTCTACAGTAAACAAGAATGTACTGTTCTTTTTCTGCGAGAACACAGAAATCCATAATTCATTTGAAAGACCCCACAAAGACGTGAATACAGCCCTCTGTGTGTGTGTGTGTATTTGTCAGTAAGTGTGTCTGCGAGTGTGAAAAATCATTTTGTGGTCTTATCAACACCGCGGGCTTCTGAGGACACGCGGTCTATTCATAAACCAAGCCGTCCTTCCTCCCCCCCGTTTTATCTTTACTCTCTAATGTCACTTTTAAAAGCCACTTAAATCAAATACGATTTTTTGCTTATGTGGTCCCTGTGGGACCTGGTGGGGAAATTGGGATACATCTCTGTTTAATTCAATCGGACTATTTTTCATTGGGTTTAATTTGCTTTGTTATTGTGGTCAATATTTGGCCTATGGCTATGAAACGGCTTTGACATCAGCTCAACAATAAAAGGCTGTTTTCAAACATAACCACTGTGTTTGAGTTGATAAAGCTGCCTGCAGCCACTCCGAGTGGCTTTGATTTAGGTGGAACCGGGGGAACTCTGATGGTATGTAAAAGTTTAAGCGCCCGTGGTCAAATGATTTGTTCATGTTATTTTTCAAGTGAAATGGCACATCCACTACAGAGAACACACTTCAGCACTTTTTAATGCAAAATTACAGTTTGTTCTGCTAAAAGCAGCATATTAACAAAATGTGTCCATTGCAAAAGTAACCTTTCTGTACCATTTTCTATTTTTCTAATATGTTAAACTCCAATATTTGGATATTATGCACAAAATTTAGAACAAAATAGATTTTTTTCCTAAATAACTGTCACAGATTATTATCTGCTATGCATAAGTAGTACATTTGTGCTATACGTAAGTAGTCATTTCGTTTTTTTATTATTATCAGTAAGTCAATAAATCAGTAAGTAAATCAAATTGATTCATTACCTTCTTATACACCTGTAAAAAAAATCATATCTTTGTAGGTAAAAATATCATATATATAGTCGATATTGCTTAAAATTCTCCTTTCGAGATTGTTATAAGCTTTAAAAATTTAAGATTATTTAACTTCTTTCAAGATATTGTTTACTTGTTTTAAGTCATTTTTAAGACAAAATTTCTCATTATATTGGCAGATTATATAAAGAAATGTGCTTGAAACCAGCCAAATTATCTGCCAATATAGTGAGAATATTTGGCTTAAAATGACTTAAAATAAGTAAATATTGTATGGAACTAAATTAAATCCCCTTAAAATGATCTTACAGCAATCTTAAAATGAGAATTTTAAGATATATCAACTAGTTACAAGATGCCAAGATATAATTTTATGCAATGCAACACCATCAAGTTAAACCTTGAAAACATCCACTGCAAAAAATAACATCTTGGCAAATATAATTGTCTAATATTATAATAATAAGCTTGTTGTAAGCTCATTTTAAGATTATTTATCTTATTTACAGATATTTCTAACTTGTTTTAAGTAAATTTAGCAAAGCATGTATCACTATATTGGCAGATCATTTTAACTGAAACAGGTCTAATTATCTGCCAATATAGTGAGAACATTTGACTTAAAAATCCCTTAAAACAAGAAAACTTTTGGAAATAGGTACAATAACCTTAAAATGGGTTTACAACAATCCCAAAACGAGAATTCTAATATATATTAACTAGATATAAGAAAATGTCACTTGCCAAGATTTTTGTTTTTTGTGCAACACCATCAAGTTGTCTTGTAGTGCTTCTTCTTTAAGTTCACTGACTTTAGTTCTGCACTCCAAAAAATTATTTCTTGGCAAGTAAATGTTTGAGATTGTTGTAAGCTCATTTTAAGATTAGTTATTTTATTTCCAGACTTTTATACTTGTTTTAAATCATTTTTGTAAGCACTATATTGGCAGTTATGTTTTCTCATTTTAAGAAATTAGCTTGAAACAAGCCAATTATCTGCCAATATAGTAAAAAAATTGGCTTGTGAAAATCAAAACTTAAAACTAGTAAAAAAAGGTAAAATGAACTTTAAAACAAGATAAATCAACTGGATTTGCAGTGTGGCCTGTATGCTAGCATGGTCTAGCAATGGTCTCTACTCACAATGGCGTCCAAACACCATAGTAATAAAACTGCTAGCATGTTTTCATTGTCGGCTCGTGCTTGGTGGGGGTGGGGGGGAATGGTTGGTCTGTGGGGAGGGGGTCATATGCATTCTCTTTGAGTTAGCTGGGAAGACAAAAAGCCATTATTGGCTAAACAGAAGGAAAATGAAGTGCACTCTCTGCACATCCCGCGCACCGACGTGTCAGCTGTGGTCACGCATTCTGTTATTTTAAACAAATTCCCTCTTCACGCCTCATCTGCGTCGCAAATTGGGTGGGCTGATCCGATTTCTGCACCGCCGCTTGCCAGGATATTGGTATTAATTGTCAGCAGAGTCCCCTCTCGCCCCCCGTTCATGTTTTCCTCTCTGAGACACTTTGCTCAGCACAGTCACAGGTTTCAGTTGGACCCTTGTTTTTTTGTTGTACTTTGGCTAATTAGCAATGATTCAGGGACCGCTAGCACACTAACGTTTCTCTTTTGCCAAATAAACACTAACGATTGAGCAAGACTCATCTAGTGCTCAAGATAAAACCAGGAGAAGCCTAATGCTAGTGTTAGCTTCCTGTCAAATTAGCATGCAGCTGCCGTTCCCTGGCCCTTAGCATCCAGAGGTGGGAGGCTATCAAATACTCTCAAACAATTCCAAATTAGTATCCCCCTCCAACGCACGGGCCTTGCGTCTATCCACCCGGCCTCATTTGTGAACTTCAACGCCGGGGTTACTGAGAACTTGCTGCCACTTAGCGCGCTAATGTCAAACTCGCTTGAGGGAAGGTGTATAATCTCAGCTCTGGGGTGAGCTAGCATGTGTGCTTGGGATTGATAAATAGACACCGGCCTATTTTTGACAGTACCAGCTCGCTGCTCTCTTGGGGGATGCGTTGGGCTCTGCGAATCCCCGTGACTCACTCGTTGCATACGAACGCTAGCGCGCTAGCGCGCTAGCGCAGGGCCTCGCTTTCCACTTCTTGCTGCTCTAACTGGCAATTATTCTTCCAGACTCCTGACACCACAGTGCGTCACCCGGGCTAGCAATTTACGCTCGTGGAGGGCAATTAAAATATATTATACTTGAAATGAGGGACTCTGGTGTAACTACCTTCCACTGGCTTTGTGATTTATTGTTTGTTTTGATGAAGGCCATGCTCACAATTGAGACTGGTTTGAAATATTACGGCGAGGCCTGGGAGGAGAAACCTCAGGGTTTAAACGCAGGAGGTGCTGGTTTATTTCCAGGGTGAAGGATGGCCGCTGAAGGAGCTGATGTGCCTTTGAGCACCTCAACGTGGTCTAGAAGGTCTGCAGGCCACCCCAGTCTAGCAACCCTGAGGACAAAGCAAGGCCAAAGTCCAGTACAATCTCATCTGATATATAATCATGGATACCGTGTAGAGTGTAAGTCAAACGTTTGTACCAGCCTCTGGGTTGCAGAAACACTTTACAATAAGGGTACATATATTAATTTAAAATAAAAATAAATAAAATAAAAATAAAGCAGTTCTTAAGAGACATGTGCAGACAACTTTACAGTAAGGCTCATAAAGAAAAGAATTAATAATAATGCTAATGTAATCCATTTAAAAAGAATCATATATGTAAAATTAATTCATATTATGATTAGAACAGTGAAACACATGAAAATGCAGGGTAAGAATAAGAATAAGTAATAGTTTGGATAACGAAATTATACATACAGTATTTAATGATTAATTAAGACATTACTCAATCATTTAGTAAGGATCATAAACTGCTTAATACACATTTAAATAAGTCCTGTTCTGTTCTAATTTTATCATTAGTTAATGATTAATTGCTACATTGTTTAACTATTTAGTAATGCTTATAAGTCTCTTAAATAGCTGTAGTAGATGTAGTCTTGATGTAAAGTGTTACCAGATATAGAATTGGACCAAAGCAGCTGGACAGTACATTAACTCCAGATAACTAGCACAAGATTAGGTGCCCTTAATCAAGCCTGCTCAGTTACTGCACACCGTTCAAGAAACAACACTAAATAACATCAACTCTTCAATAGAAGTTTCAAAGTTTGGTAAAATAACACCCAGTAGCATACTAGCAAAGCCAAACACACAACAAAAACAAAAACACTCAATTATTATAAAACCCTTATAAGGACACTCACCAAAACTGTCCAATTTAAACTCGAATTTATGTTGAATGAATAGTAGATTTTTCATGTACTTTTCAAATTCTCTTTCAGCAAACGCAGTCATTACATACTCACAATTACACACTCACAGTCATTACACACTAATATTATAAAATGTTCTTCTGCTTATTGCATGCAATTACACATTTCCACCAGAGGGGTCTCCAAATCCCCAAACCCCATATAATGTTGCCTTAATGCCTATTTTTAATGAAAATACATTTACATTTATGCCATTTAGCTGACGCTCTTATCCAGAGCGACTTACAAGGTCATTCATATTATAGGTAGGCCAATGTAGTGTTAGGAGTCTTGCCCAAGGACTCTTATTGGTGTAGCACAGCATAGTTACCCAGACCTGGGAATCGAACCCCAATCTCCCACATGGGGCGATAGCTCCCTGGAGGTTAGTGGTGTTAGTTAGAGGTGAGAGGTTAGTGGTGTTATCCACTGAGCCACACCAAAATAGTGATATTGATTCTTATAGAAGTATTTATTTCCAACAAAACTATTGAACACCATCTGGTTTTCATCCAAACCAAAATTTTATGTCAGTTTTCACATAGGGATGCAATTTTCCCCATTTTTTCCATGTTGTTCTGAATTGTTTCTGGAAAAGCAACTCTCATTGGCCAGTTTGTCTGTGATGGACTGGTGGCCAGCACAGGGTGTTTCCTGCCTTATGCCCAATGATGGCTGAGACAGGCTCCAGCACCCCCCACAACCCAGAAGAGTAAGCATACGATGACTGAATAAATGAATGAATGGTCAGTTTGTTCAACACCTGGGACCCAATCATAACAAGAGCTACCATGCAAAGCAGTGTTTGTCTGAAATGAAGAAGAGTGGCTGTGAAATGACAGATTGGAGTCGTGGATTAACTAAGACAAATATAATTCAACATCTGTAGAATGCGGAGCATGTCATCCCTCCTTCGTCAATAAACATGACAGCGTTTCTGCCACGACAGCTCATCAAACTTTGATGTAAACCGGCGTTCTCAACAAACCGGTCAATGTCTGTTAAAATTCACACTCAAGAAAGCCATTGCATCACAGCTGCTAGACTAACGTTGATCTATCACAGATTTAAGCACCATATCAGCTACACATCTCAGGTGTGATTGATCGACAGGTAGTTTTTCCAGTTTTGGGTATACTAAAACTTCTATGAGCTTGCTTTGAAGAACAACCAAAATACAGCTGGAAGAAACATCTGAGGTGCATCTAATGGAATTTTGGCTGGTCTGGTTCTTGCCTATGGCTCCTCACAAAGCCGCTTGATTGAACGGGAAGAGTGAGCAATACTGCGTTGAAACAAATTGACTGGTTTGGTCCTTGAGTAAGTTCATATGAGATATTACATAGTTTTGATCTTCTCAATATCGCTTGCAAAGTTTTGACTAGTATTCAATATAATACATTGAGCATTTATAGTCATAGAGAGAGTGTAGACCTCTGGCTTGGCTAAACCCATTAAAACATCATTCCAATTTAAAGTTTCCATCCAATCCAAAACTATATTAACATCGCCATAGCCGAATAAGGAGAGTTCAGTATATAGAACTGACATACTGTGAACCTCAAACACTCTTGTTCCTCCTGCAAACTCTAAACTGTTACAGAACAGCCATGACTCATTAATAGTTACAAATATTTCCATTAATATTTAGTCCCACCATGATTACAATAGAACAACAGCTATAAAAATGATGGTGGACTAGTTAGTTTAGTTTAGTTTCAGGTTTATTTGTCATTTGCACAACATGTTAGGACATTTATGCATTGAAATGCTTGTGGTGAGGCTCAGGTTGATACTCTACAGCAGGGCAACATTATATACATACTAACTAAACATATTAAATAAAGAGATATAAAAGAGATATATTAAAGAAATACAAAATACACAAAATATACACAAAACTCAGAATATACAAAGACAGGAGGGGTCTGTAGAACTTTTCTGATGTATACATTATTAGACAAGGATAGTCTGAGAGAGAGCGGAGACATATCTTTACAGATATATAAATAAATAAATAAATAAACAAATAAATAAATAGAGTGGAGACATATCTTTACATATATATATATATGTCTGTTGTTTAAAGTGACTCAGTGATATTGTCTACATGGCAAAATCTAACGTTCCAGGCTGTGAAGGGAATGCCGGTACTTCGTGTACCATTTCCAAGGAACCGAATGGTCAGTGAGCAGTTGCTTCCTATTGACCAGCTTCCTAATTAAATGTTCCATTCCACCTTAAATACTACAGCTTGTATAGGCACCTGAAAGGGACTGTGGCACCATTTAAGGTGGAACGGAATGTTTGCAGAACAAGCTGGTGAATAGGAACTTCAGCTCCCACATTGTTAACAGGATCCCAAGCCTGAACTTCAATTCAGAGTTGTTAGCTTTCTCTGCACCTTTGACTCTGGACAGTTTCCCAAACTCTTGGACAATATGGAGCAGCTTCACTCAGCGTTTAACACTGAAGAGACTGAAGAGAGGAGCAGCTCCACCTTTATTAGCATCATAAACCCAACGGCAGCCTGTAACTAGCAGCCATGCTGTGTGATTGTATCCGTGTTTGCCGGTTGAAGCAGGTCATCTTAAACTGAGGATTCCATAGTGAGGAACAACTTTAATGTACATTGTGTTAATGTCCAGATGGAAAGTGGGCAGCTAGTATAGGTAACATTAGCTACTAGCATTAGCGCCAAGTAAATAGCATAGCTAGCTAAATAGTATGAGGCCAGAGCTTCTTTACACAGATGCTCATTTTATTTTCCTGACTGTGGTTTATTTCCACATCTTGCTTCTATGTGACCGTCGTGGCGTATCACTGTAAACCAGCCAACCAGAGCAGAGCTCATCTAATTATTCATATTAGATAAGCTTTTGGGAAATAGTAGCACAGTCACTTCACTGCAGGGCAGTGAAAATATTCAGCTGGCTTTTGCAGCTGTTTCTTATTAGCCGTTTGCAGTCACAGCCTGTGCACAAGAGGGCAAGGCCGAATCATAATACACAAACAGACAATTCCAAACAGCAGCCAAGACCACTTCAGGTATGGCCCATAATATCTGTGTGGTCATCATTAAGGTAAGAGACATCCCAGTGATGGCTCATGACAGGGCAGAGTCATCTATAAGGCCTCTTAAAGTGGATGACCAAAGAATCCTTTCAATTGTGCAGAAAAAGCCTGGAACCAGATCAAAAACCCTCTCCAGAGGGAAGGCTGAGACGTGTCAAAGACCGCCATATGCTGAAAACTACACTTGCGCACCCTCAGGGGCTACACCATATGATGCAAACCGCTAGCAAGGCTCCAGCCCCTGTTGCAGTAGTTCAGAAGTACCTAAAGGGCCTTCTACAGTCTGGAACAAAACCTTCTGGACAAACAACAAGCAAACTGAATGAGAGTGATGGACAACAGAAAGAACGGAGGGGGAAAAAAAGAACCACCCATGAGCTACACCAGCGATTCTCCTCTGCCCTGTGTGTTAGCGCTTTACAGCCAAAATAGCCATGTTGCTAATTTTTGTTGGTGTACAGTAACTCAACAAGTGTAATGTGTTAGTGTACTGTAAGTAGTGTGTTGGTGTACAGTAACTCAGTAAGTGTAATGTGTGTTAGTGTACTGTAAGTAGTGTGTTGGTGTACAGTAACTCAGTAAGTGTAATGCGTTAGTGTACTGTAAGTAGTGTGTTGGTGTACAGTAACTCAGTAAGTGTAATGTGTTAGTGTACTGTGAGTAGCGTGTTGGTGTACAGTAACTCAGTAAGTGTAACGTGTTAGTGTACTGTGAGTAGCGTGTCGGTGTACAGTAACTCAGTAAGTGTAACACGTTAGTGTACTGTGAGTAGCGTGTCGGTGTAAAGTAACTCAGTAAGTGTAACGTGTTAGTGTACTGTAAGTAGTGTGTTGGTGTACAGTAACTCAGTAAGTGTAATGTGTTAGTGTACTGTAAGTAGTGTGTTGGTGTACAGTAACTCAGTAAGTGTAACGTGTTAGTGTACTGTAAGTAGTGTGTTGGTGTACAGTAACTCAACAAGTGTGATGTGTTAGTGTACTGTAAGTAGTGTGTTGGTGTACACTAACTCAGTAAGTGTGACGTGTTAGTGTACTATGAGTAGTGTGTTGGTGTACATCAGTGTCAGACTAATTAATGAGCTTCTATTAAAGACTGGTGGACTGAGAGACACTCGAGTCTCTTCACCTAAATTGAGCTGATTAAGAGTCTTGTTCCAGAAATGATAATCATGCTACTGTTACTCTCCATACTTAAGTACATTTGAAAGTAAATACTTTAGTACTTTTACTCCAGTGGAGGTCTAAAGGGAGGAACTTCTACTGACACTGGAAGAGTATTTTACCTTGGGGATCTCTACTTTAACCTACATTCTTTATGTACTTTGTCCACCACTGCCTTTAGCTGAGGCTTGGAATTGTGACCTTAGGCTCATATGCAACTGCTCCAGAGTGCCCCATTCTATCGTGTTTTAAAAGTAGTTAAATTCACTGATTAGAAGTGTTTGGATAGTTTTGGGAAAACTGCATGCCTGTTTCCTATGTAGACTTTTCCAGGCGGAGCGCCTCTTCTTGTTGGGATTATGTTTTGGAAAAGGCTTACTAAATCTGACCCTGGCTGTCCAAACACTTCTGGAGCTCAGTGTGCATCTCCAGTACAGACAGCATACAGAATATCAGTGTGTCTTTTTACCATCGGTTAGCCTTCCCTGTAGCCCCGCACTGCCACATGTCATTTATGCTTGAATCACGCCATCGAAACAGCGGCAGTGATACGAATCTTGAAAGGCAAAAAGCTTGGGCCATCAATAAGGATGAAGCATGGCTCTGGCATTGACACGCTACTGCTGTTGTGACTGGCGCTGGCGTGCTCTGCATGGGAGCGTGGCGGCGCCACTCCATCAAAGGCGGACCCCCTGCACTGCAGATGGATGTTTCTGCTCCTGAAGTTGGTACGTGGACAGGTAATGGCAGGCGATGGAAACGCTCCGGCTATGCTGGATAGAGCTATTTGAGATAAAGAGGAAGTGGTTGAATACGGTCTGCTGGAAGTGTGGAAAAACAGCCAATGTAGGATTAATCATGCTAATGAACTGGGAAATGTTAGGCCAAGAACTTTTAAATGCTAGTGTCTGTAAGTATAAACCATATGGACAAAAGTTTGGAGACACATGCTAATCCAAGATTTCTTCTGAAAACAAGGGTAGTAGCAGAGTAGAGTCGAATACACTAACCTCTACTCTTCTGGGAATGCTTTTTTGTAACATTGCTGTGAGGGTTTGATTGCATTTAGCCACAAGAGTAGATCCAATGACCCAACTCATCCGATGACCCAACTACTTAATTACAAATCAGACATTTATTCCTTTACCTTAGAAAACACTGAACGCTTCTTTCCTTTGCTTGTCTTGTTATCTGGTGTTGACCCGAGGAGGGTGGGTTCCCCTTTTGAGTCTTGGTTCCTCTCGAGGTTTCCTCCTTTTGAACTGAGGGAGTTTTTCCTTGCCTATGTTGCCCTTGGCTTGCTCACTGGGGGCTCGGACACCGGATTCTTTGTGAAGCTGCTTTGTGACCACATCTGTTGTAAACAGTACTATATAAATAAATGCTGACGTGACTTGATGTTGGGTTATTAGCTCTGGAACACTCCAACTCATCCCAAAGGTGCTGGATCCATCACTCCAGAGAATGCAGTTCCACTGCTCCACAGCCTGGTCCTGGAGGGCCTTTATACCCCTCCAGCAGATGGTCATCACTGGGCATATGTCATGTGTGACTGCTTTAGAGTGACCTGTTCTATTGGTCATCGCTTTTCTAAGGAGATTATACAGTATCGCTGTTAATTAGACGCATAGAGGAGTGAGGGTCAGTATGACTGTGGATTAGACACATAGAGGAGTGAGGGTCAGTATGGCTGTGGAGTAGACACATAGAGGAGTGAGGGTCAGTGTGGCTGTGGATTAGACACATAGAGGAGTGAGGGTCAGTGTGGCTGTGGATTAGACACATAGAGGAGTGAGGGTCAGTATGGCTGTGGATTAGACACATGGAAGAGTGAGGGTCAGTATGGAGGGGTCAGTATAGAGGGTGTTGGCTGAGTAGAAGTACAGTAGATGGTCATTTAACTTTTAGTTAAATAAGTTAGTGGACCAAAAAGTGTGTACCAAGAAGAAAGAGAAGAAGTAGTTCTCCCTATAAAGGTATAGTCCTTCAGATACAGGCTGGTGTTGGATCAAAGAGAACCAGCCTATGCTTGACAGTGGTCACCTTCAGTGACGAGTCCCGCTTTTGTCTTGGTGGAGATGACCAATGAATCCGTGTGTGGAGGCACCGTGGTCAGCGCCAAGATAAGCGGTTTGTTGTTACGTGTCAGAAGCCCAGAAGGCCTGGCCCCACTCCACCTCCACCCCTACCGCACAATCTGCAGGAACTGTGTGAGAATATTCAAGCTGCATGGGATGGATTATCACAGGACACCATTAGGAACCTCTACAGCTCCATGCCGAGACGTCTGGCATGTTGGGTTAGCAAACACGGCGGCCCGACGCTATACTGAGAGACACTACTTCTGTACGTGTAGCTCAATAAATTTGATCATATCAGTCTAAATTTATCAT
>CM067494.1:3864006-3891853 GCA_034552555.1 Semaprochilodus insignis
ACACACACACACACACACGCACGCACGCACACATATATACACACAGTATGTACAGGAACTGTGCAGGTAAGAGTAGTGCAATAACAGACTGTGCAATTATGAATAGTGCATAGAGACATAAAGTACAGTTCAGTTCAGTTCAGTTCTATACATTAAAACGTGAATTAAAACACTAACACTATAGCCCGGTTTGTTAACTAGCTAGTTCTGAAAATCTAGCAGGTTTATTTACTTCAATAAACGTAGAAAGTTATGATGTAATTGATGTTTAACACTAATAATTAGTATCAATTAGTTAGCACACTGAAATGTAATATGTTACGTCAGTCAGATGACATTGATGAAAACCATGTACTGCTGTCATGATGTAGGCTATATATATATATATATATATATATATATAGGCCTGTCACATAATTAATTCAGATAATCGCAGTTTTTAGGGCGACTGCTGTCATTTTCCACAGTCATTAGGTTTCACATCATATGTCATATGCTGTCACATCACATCATATGCTGCAGCCAATAATTGCAAATAGAAGAACATGAAAGAATTCATAGACACATCGTATGACTTATAAGAACAAACCAAAATTGTTGCTCAAGTGGGGAAAATTAACACAGTAATGTTTGTTCATTTGTTAGTTATTTTTCTTGGCTTAGCTCAACTCTACACATAATTCTACGCATTTGAGTGTACAACTCCTCCTAGCTACTCAGTATACACAGATGGTGGCTAAGTAAGGTGGCTAATCATCAGCCTGTTTGAACACTTTCTTGTATTTTAGTTTTGATTGTATTTTACTATTCAATTCAAACGTTAATTATATATTTTTTAATGTGTCAATTAACCATCAGCTAACAATTGAAAGCTCAAAGTTAGTCAGTATGTCAGTGATCCGGTTGCCTTGTGCCATTTAGTCCACTTTTTTAACAACAAACTTTTTGGACTAAAGCATTCACTTTTTGGAAAATGACAACTTCACAGACGAAGGCAAAACTGTCTATTTTCAATAAGCAAGTCAGTTGAGTTGAAGAGGTTTTGTTCCAAGCAATGTTTGGGTCATTTCTGTTGATCCACTTATTTCCATGTAATTTCAAATGCAGCTGATTTTCTCAAATAATGTCAAAGAAATTTAACACAAATTGGTGAGAACTTTTTTTCAGACAGTGCCAGAAGGCAACCATTATACCATTATTAACAGTCATTAACAAAATATCGGATAATGATTATGCTGGCGTTTATTAGAGCCTGTTATGAGAGTGTTGCTGAGAAATTCTTAACTTTGTAAAATTGAATAAATAGATAAACAAACAAACAAACAAACAAATAAGCCATGCTGACTATGTTTGAAGCATATGTTGTCAGAATATGGAAGGCCAGACCTGCGTTCAATAGCGCATCAATATACCAATTCCTGTATGGAAATTTGGAAATTTCAATCAGTAGTCAAAGCAAGTCAAGTTAACCACATTCAACTGACCACTGGGTTCAGTTTCACTACCACGACCACTGTGGCCCTTGGCTTGCTCATTAGGGATTTAGACCCGGAGACGCCTACTGTTGTAAAAGGCTCATATAAATACACTTGACTTGAATAGCAGCAGAATAAAACCATATTAAACCTTTTAAAATTCCTGACATTTAAAGCCTCAAAGCCGCATGTCTGACGACAAGAACATGGCTGCTAATGAGTCCTACGCCCACTTACCCCCACAATTGCCCTTTAGCTGAGCCAATTTCCCCCCGAAAAAAACAATTAAGATAACTTTTTTCATTGTTTTTTCTTTCAGTGTTTTTTTTTCTTCCCTCTATTATTTTATTATCTATCATGTATTTTTTTTTCTATTATTGTCTTTCTCACCGAAAGATGATAGCGAGCTGCCAAGGGCCTAATTGTGCTTGGTGCAAGGCCTGACGAGAAAGCCTCAGAATGTTGAATTAGCAAAATTACATAAATCATAGCGCAGCGCGGGCCCGGTTTCTCCTTATGCTAATGCAATTAACTACTTAGAAGAGGGGTAGAGGAGGAGCGCTGATGAGCACAAAGACGAGGCGCTCCGCTTCCGCCCGAGACAAAAGAGAGCGCACCCCGGCTAGACGAGAGAGGAAATGAAAATGTTGAAGGGGGTGGTGGTGGTGTGGGGGTGGGGGTGGGGGGTGCGATGCGGTGGAAGAAGAGCAAGGACAAGATTCCATTATCTCTTGATCAATACAGCTATTTGTGCCACCCATTCATTCCCCAACCTGCTAGTGGTGAAAGAATGCCACGGAAATGCACACAGACAGTTATACTCGGCCTAGCGCGCCTCCCGAAGCCGAGCCCTAATACGATTTGGTTTTGCCATATAAATAATGTTATGACGTGAGCAGGGTGGGGGTATACATCACTACGGCCTTGATGGCTCTCTTGAGGTTGAGTGGAGGAGAGTGATTAATATGCACTAGTGATTTAAACCACAGGCATCCATTCACAGAGCTGATAATTGACTAAAGTATACACTTTGGAGAGAGCAGAGAGGGTTGTAGTTCAGTCTAATATATCTGGAATTGGAGATGACAGCAGTTGTTAGTGAGAAATATGGCAATACACTCAAATGTGAATCGGTATTTCATGGCTCTTTTTTATGGCAGGCTCCAGTTTATTAGCGACACCTTCAGTCATATGCAAAAGCTTGTTTGCCCCTGGTCAAATGACACGTTTGGTTGGTTTTCTCTTTGGGGAAAGTGAGTTAACACATCCTCTGCAGAGAGCAGATTAAAATATGGAATTTCTCTCTGAAAATTTTTGCGATGCGTCACAGTTGTTTCAGGGTGATGGTAGGGTTGGTGTGTGGCGCAGATCCCATGAAGCAATGGAGCCCAATTGTCAACAAGGCACTGTGAAGGTTGGTGGCTGTTCCATAATGGTGTAGGGTGTGTTCTCATGGCATGGGTTGGGTCCACTGGTCCATCTAAACACGTCATTGACAGGTGCCTGCTATGTTTCACTGTTTGCTGACCGTTTGCAGCTCTACATCGACTTCATGTCTCCCCCCAGAATGAGGAGATATTCCAGCAGGATAATGTACACTACCATTGGGCCCAAGTTGTTTAGAATTGGTTCAAGGAGCTTTCTGGAGAGTTCCGCCCGAATGGTGTGGCCTTCACATTCACATTGTGTTTAACTTGTACAGGTGTGGGCGTTCCCAATCCGTTCCCTGAAGTAACACCACTTCATAATCAATGTACATACTGCTACTCCATGACTTTTGGCATGTCAGTGTAAGTTTGGCTTAAAGCATATGTGACTAAAGTAGCCAAACCCACTTATTAGCAGAGGTGTCTACATACTTTTGGCCATGTGAGAAAAAAATATTTAAAAAATAATAATAATAAAAAATACACCCCTGTTCTAGATAAATATTGAATAATTCCCCCATTTACAATGAATCACATACAGACGTCACATTCTCTACAGAGGACAGACTAAAACAAGGAGTTCCTCTCCGGAAGTTTTGGGAGAGTCTCAAGAAGTGTATTCTCTGTAGAGAAGTGTTGAGAAGTGATGATGAGAAGTGTTAATTTACTGAATTCCAACTTAGAAAAACCACCAAATGTGTAATTTGACCAGTAGGACCCAAACTTTTACATATGACTGTACTTGTGCAGTCATTGGTCATTGTATTACACATACCAAATAGTCAGTCTTTCTTGGTTTACACCTAGAAGAACCGGGACTGTCACTTTAACCATAGGTGTAGATGTGGGGAGGAATTCCCTCAATAATTTGCTCCCAACACTCAACCTGACTTTGCTTTTGAACACTGTATTGTGCTTTTCAATCTTTCATGTTCCTTTACTTCAGCAGAGCCAGCCCCACTTTTCCAATGTTCAAGTTTCCCCAAGTGTCCGGGATCGACCAGAAGAGGATGGGTTCCCCCCTAGAGCCTGGGTTCCTTTACTATAAGGGAGTTTTTCCTTGCCACTGTTGCCTCTGGCTTGCTCACAGGGGGCTTGGACTCCGGTTCCTTCCTTAAGTCTATACCTGGACTCCTTGTTTATTTTCCTCCATAATCTGTTTTTCTGTGAAGCTGCTTTGAGACAACATTAGTTGTAAAAACCACTATACAAATAAATGTTGACTGACTCATTGTGTTTAAGTGTGTTTACCTGACAAAAAAAAAAAAAAAGAAGAGTCACCTTGCTTGTTTAAGGTGGTAGTAAGTTCAGGCTCCTGTAGATGGCGCTGCCTTAGGGCTATAAACACCTGTGGGGTGTGAGTGACGGGATCCATAGATTGAGAAGAGGTGCTACAGTGCAGTGACTGTCTCGTTCCATGTGTGGTAAATGGCTCCAAAGCAGATGTCAATGATTGCCTGAAAGGAGTGACTTTGTTTGGGCATGCCAAAGACCATAGTGTGAAGGAAGCAGCTGAATCTGCAGGTGTATGGAAGTGTACGATCATACAGGTCTACCAGCAGTGGCACAAGTCCCAGTCTACAGGGAATTCTCCTCAAAATTGTGCCAGGGAAGACATCCACCAAATCTGACCCAACTGCGCAGTTCTTTGATGCAAGAGTGTCTGAACATTGATGTGGCCTACATCCAGAAACTTGTCCAATCACAGCCTTTAATTGGAGGTATTACACACTATTAGGTACGTTTCAGTCACAGTCACTTCATAGTCAATGTACATACTGCTATTCCATGACTTCTGGTATGTCAGTGTATATTTGACTTTAAGCATATGTGACTAAAATAGCCAACCCCACTTTTTATGCAGAGGTGTCTACATACTTTTGGCCATGTAATGGAAGTAGACTTTAAAAAACTCCTTGCCATATGTAAATTTCAAGGTAGCTCAATAGTACTTCAGAGCATTGTTGAAGAACGATTACCATATTATGACTTTAAAAAAAACCCTTAAAATTAAAAATACACCCCTGTTCTAGATAAATATTGAATAATTCCCCCATTTACAATGAATCACTTAATTAAGTGACTTAACTACTAATCTTTTCTGCTCGGTACGCTTATCACACAGCTGATCAAAATGAGATTCCTTTGATTGAGGCGGTTGATATGCGGCAAATTGGTCCTTTCATGCAAAATACTCCTATTAAAATGTTACCCTGGGGCTCTCCTCGTATCTCGTGGAGATCCATTTATCATGTTAATTCAGCAGTAGTCGGGATCTAAAATCGCATTTCTACTGGCGGTAACTTGCGGTATAACATGGACTTAAAAGGCCTTTTGAAAAGATTCTTATGACACTGGACGCCCCCGAGCTTAAAGCTACGTGAGGTAATTAGCTGTATAGAGTTTCCAATTGAGTATGTGTTCAACTTAATGGCCTCGTGTGCTCCCTGAACTGCGGGGAAATGAACAGGACAGTCTACTTTTCATCTCTTTTGTCGTCTTTGCTCTGCTGGTTCATTTTATGCCTCTGTTTGACTCGTCCTCGCTGTTTTTTTTTCCAAATGAGTTTCACATTCTGGAGAGAATGCACAGGAGAGCACGCATTTGCAGTAAATCACAGAAGGCTTGTTTAACAAATCTGTCTTCCTGCAACATTCTCTATGTCCTCATAATACAACCAGTACTGGGTGTGATAAAATGCATGTCCATTTGTTTGGTTGTCTGTGCACAGGCGTGTGGATTTCAGTGACATAGCCGTCTTGAGTTATTAGTTTGATGACTTCAAACGATTTTGACCTGAAATCCTGAATAGTTCAGACTTGTGGAGTGGTGTAGAGGGGCCTCTAGAGAGGCTGACCCCCCTGACTTGGGTAAAAGGGCTTGTTTTGTGGGTGAGGAGATATTTCACAGCACTGTGTTTGCTGGAGAATGTATACTAAGACTTATAGTTTAGGACTAGGGACTTGAGGCCTGCCCGTCTCGGCCAGGGACTTGAGGCCTGCCCGTCTCGGCCAGGGACTTGAGGCCTGCCTGTCTTGACCTGGGACCTGGGCCTTGTCTGTTTTGACCTGGAACTTGACATTTAAAGTAGCTTATCTCTTAACACACTTGCTTGCAAATGTTTGCTATCCCAGGTTGTTCTTCATGGTCACATTTGGTGCTGATGCACGATCCGTTTGTCATATCATCGTTGTTCAAAGAAAAACAGGCCTCTCCAAAATGGTAACTTTACAGGAGAGAGCAAAAACCTCATTAATATTAATGTAGGTCAATGGAACCAGACTTTTTACCAAGCACATTTGGGCCATTTCTATTGGTTCATTCATCATGATATTTTCACACAATGTAAACAACAACATAAATAGAGATACATGTTTTTCTTTGGGCAGCAACAATATGCTAGCAAAAGCAAATGCTAGATCCCAGGCTAAGCAAAACTAAACCTACCAGAAGGTGGTTTTATGGTTTGAGGTGGGATTATTCGATTGACAATGTGCTCATTATGCCCTTTATGAATAAAGCACCATTGTGAATGTTTAGATGTGCTGTTTGCTTTGGCTGCATTAGGCTGTAGGCTAGGCTGTTATCCACTGCCACAGGAGCTGGCTAGTCAAGCTTAAAGAGCCGAATGTGACCCATGAGCCACGCAAGTTGGTTACTCTACTCTGTTTCCTGAAGTTTTCACATTTTGTTTAACGTGTAGGTCCCACTCTGGCCATTGTGAAAGGATTCCAGCACAGTTTCTGATCCAGTATGGTTTCGCTGTGGAAATATTTGACTGCCAGCTGTATTTTCTGGCTTGGTCTGTTTCAGCAGTTAATCCCTTACTGGGGAATTGCACTGCGAGACCTCTGCATAATTCAATGGTTCGGATGTAAACAAAGTCATTCAGAGCTGATGTGAAATGGCTCGTTCTAGAGAAGCTTATTGACTGTGGTGACAGGAACCAGGACTTCTGCAACACAAATACAGCCGTTTAATTTACCATCCAAAATGATCAGTGAGCCTAAACATGTCCTTTGGGTTTTTATAGGTAACGCTGTTGATGGTTGAAATGGTAAATCTGGAAACATCTACGGTGGCACAGTGGGTAGTGCTGTTGCCTCACAGTAGGAAGGGCTTGGGTTTGATTCCCGGTTTGGGCATCCAGGCTCCTTGTGGAGTTTGTATGTTCTCCCCATGTCTGTGTGGGTTTCCTCCCACAGTTCAAAGACATGTAGTCAGGTGAATTGGAGATGCTAAATTGCCCCTAGGTTGTTTGCCCTGTGATGGACTGGTAGCCTGTCCAGGGTGGGTCCAGGCCTTCCGCCCAATGAGCACTGGGAAAGGCTCCAGCAACCCAGAAGGATGAGCGGCTTGAAAGGTTTATTGATTGATTGATTGGGCATCACTTTGCCTTACAGTGCCTTAAATAATGACTTAATAATGTTTGATTAATGAAAATTATGAGAAGGTAATGAAAAATAAAAACCCTTGATTGACTGGGATGGGAATGGGAAACAGAGCTGGGAAGGTCTAAGATGTATTAAGCACTGTACATTTAAGGAGTTAGCGTTTTTCTGCTCTCCAAAATGTCAACTTTACAGGAGAGGGCAAAAACCTCATTGAATTATAATGTAAGTCAATGGACCCAGACTTTTTCCCCAAGCAGTTTTGGGTCATTTCTGTTGGTCCCTTCACCATGATGCATAAAAGTATTTTTCTTTGGACAGGGAAGATATGGAATAAGCTTCCCCTCTTTACACCGGGAGGCACAGCATTCCAGAACACAATGTCACAAATCTCACAAACTCTGTTTCAAACTGTCAGTTGTGAAATCTCTATTGTGGTCTGCAGGCACAACAACTCTGAATACCATCATGGTATTCCACACTGAGGCCAAGAGTGTGGAAAGCCCAAATATTTCTCTCTCTCTTTTTTCCCTCTCCTTAGAACACTTCTTTTCCAGAACTGCACTTGGCTGAGGTGGCTGTTCTGTTTGACCTGGTGGGCCTATGTCCATCCACTCTATCACTGGCCCTCTCTAGATGTTTTTCAGGTGCTCAGTCTAGTGAAGACTATTCAGCTATAATCTGTTAACAGCAACTGAACCTAAAGATGGATGTGGTAGATATTCTGAACTCTAACCCTAAACCATATCTAACCAAGCAAACAAAGCAGAGAGAGAAGAACAAGCAAGATCAAACACAAGAAGGCACAAGATGTGGGAAGGACTGCTACGGAAGCAACCAAAGTTGGCAATGCTTTCCAAAGAGACAACCAAATGGGATATTTATAGAGTTAACGATGAACAGGTGAGAGAGATTGGAACATCAGGGGCTGATGAACAGGAAGTCAGTTCATGATTGGTGGGTGGTGTGCATGTGATGCTGACATCATGTGGAAGTGAATCTTGGGAAATGTAGTCCATAAGTTCAGCGTATGGCGACCAAAATAGACATGGACAAGACAGAAGCAAAATCAATAAACAGGCTAGAGTCAAAATACCGGAGTACAGTAACTAACCAAGCAACCAAAGTACAGGGAGAAGACCAACTGAGATCATACAAAAGCAGGCAAAAGACACAGGAAGGAACACCCCCCCGACAAAAATGAGTCCCCTCTGTGAGCTTCTGGGGGTGTTTCAAATATGTGGAAATGGGTTCTCTGGTTGAGGTGACAGTAAATTTGAACCACAGTGCCTACACTGAGCTGCTGGAACATCCAGGTTTTGCCTTTTGCTCATCATCTTACCGAACATAACGTTCTTATCTCTGTATTCCAAGATGACAATTCTTGCGTTTACAGGGCTGCAAATGAGACTGATTGGCATGATAGCCATTCATGAGCATTCACAGATCTCGACTGGTCTGTAAAATCCCCAGATTTAACCCTCTTGAAATCTGTGGGCCCACCCGGAACAACCAGTAAAATGCCACGGAAGGGATCCACCATGCCACCTACATCCAGAAACTTGTCCAGTCCATGCCAAATCCAATCACAGCTGTTTTTGGTGCTCGTGGAGGCATTACAAGCTATTAGGTACGTTTTGGTCACAGGGGATTGTTTTTTGGCCTGTGATTTAAATTCATTTTTGATAAATCATTCCATTATTATAGTCCTCTGCTCATTTCGTCTTTGTCCACATCAACCTCCAACCACCAAATCTCCTGCTAACACAGAAACACTTCATCTACAGTTTTTGTACATTGTAAAATGCTGAATAGCAATCAGTAAAACTCTTCTGGCTGGTTTAAAACTAAACAAGGAACAAAACTAAAACAGTGCATCAATCTGAGCTTGGAGCAGTAGTTCAACACGCCCACGAGCAACATTATAAAGTGGGGGCTGTTGAAAAAAACATCCAAGGCTTCAGGCCCGGAAACTCAGGACAGGCAGCGGTATGCCCCTTTTCATAACTTCGAGGTGTCACTCTCCCCATAAACCACCAACAAACTCACAGACACAGAGCTGCGGTACTGAACATATGCACTAGATCGCACCACTCGAGGACCTAAAGTATGAGTTCATACAGTCCTGCTCTAACAGTGAAGCTCTCAGCATGTGAATAGGGATACCTGTTAACTGTCGCCACAAGAGGACTGTTCCCACATACCGTTATGATCCTGTTCTCACCTAGAAGGTAACACTCAAGTTATTCCCCCCCACTGTCAGAACCATTGTGTTACTGATGCAGAGTAGAATGGAGGAGTTTATTTCTGTCTGATTCATAGATCCCTAAACTGATCCCCAACTCCTGCTGTGTTATCAAGACCACATGTTTTGGATTGTGATGTCTCTGTGGATGGCAGAAAGGCTTTAAGGGTTAAGACCCACGGATTTGCTGGCATTTGCTCATTTGATGCTTATGATGGGGATGTTTTCTTCTTAGCAGCCTGAAACGATGTCTTGTTTGAATTCCAGCCCTTTTCTTTGTTACATGGTGACATCATCTCGTACCACACTCCTGCTGAGGTGGTGAGGCCGCAGTGTTGTTTTGGCTGAAACAAGCTGAGGTGGTGAGGCCGCAGTGTTGTTTTGGCTGAAACAAGCTGAGATGGTGAGGCTGCAGTGCATGATGGGATGCAGTACACCATGAAGATAGCTCCCCTTGTATATTAGAATATCTGACTGGAGTAGAACACCATCCGGGTATCTTCAGCGCACTAGAGATTTTCAGTTTGGTCGCATACTGTGTACTACATACTACTTTTAGGCAGATATAGCACATAAGTAGTGTGTAGTGTGGCAGTTTGTATACAGCCATAGAGCTTTTTGCATGCTTTGGTTGATGAACACTGGTGCAATACTGTTTACATCCCCCTGCAGTGTTTGAATGACACTGAGCAAACAAGTAATATGACAAAAGATGTGCAAGGAAATGCAAGGAGGAATGGATCTTTAGAACACTTTCACTCTTTTACTTTCATTGTTTTGTGTGGACCTACTTTTTCTTTAGATGGGTTTGTTCTGACGTGTGTAAACACACTCAGGTGCACGCTAAACAAACACACTGTGGTCCAAGCAAAAATGATGGGTCTCGTTTTGCTTCCAAATGGTTCAGTTCGCTGGGAATGCATTGATGTGATGGTCTGCAGCAAAAGAGGGAGTTCGGCATCAGAGCATGTTTTTCTGCTTCTTCTGGCAGCACGTCTGAGCTGACTCTGTCTGACTCTCCATAGACGCTCATATTGTTCTTGCAATAATGGCAGACAGGCAATAAAATAATAGCAATGTTTTTAGTTTTTACATGTAGGTTGTGGAACGTATTGCATCAGCGACCTGAGTGGTTACATTCAAACCGACTGACCAACCAATCAGAAAGAAGCAGATATCCAGTGAAGTTTGTGATTTATTGCTGTGATGCATGTACATATACACTGTATTGCCAAAAGTATTCGCTTGTCTGCCTTCACACACATAGAAATTTGAGTGCCATCCCATTCTTAATCCATAGGGATTAATATGATGTCGGCCCACCCTTTGAAGCTATAACAACTTCAACTCTTCTGGGAAGGTTTCCACTAGGAAATGTGTTAATTGGAATTTTGGCCATTCTTCCAGAAGCGCATTTATGAGGTCAGACACTGATGTTGGACAAGAAGGCCTGGCTCGCAGTCTCCGCTCTAATTAATCCCAGTGGTGTTCTATTGGGTTGAGGTAAGGACTCTGTGCAGGCCATTCCATGAAGCTCTCTACAGACTGTTCTTGAGCTAATCTGAAGGCCACATGAAGTTTGGGGAAAGTAGCGAATAACTCTGCAGAAAGTTGGCGACCCCTGTGCACTATGTGCCTCAGCATCCGCTGACCCGGCTCTGTCATTTTACGTGGCCTGTCGTTCTCATTCACTTCCACTTTGTTATAATACCACTGAAAGTTGACTATTTAGTAGTGAGGAAGTTTCACAACTGGACTTGTTGCACAGGTGGCATCCTATCACAGTACCACGCTGGAATTCACTGAGCTCCTGAGAGCGACCCATTCTTTCACTAATGTGTGTAGAAGCAGTCTGCATGACTAGGTACTTGGTTTTATACACCTGTGGCCATGGAAGTGACTGGAACACCTGAATCCAATGAATTCATTTGGCAATACAATGTATTATGGGTCTCAGTTTTAGTTTTTCATGCACCAGTTAAGGGTTATGTGGGCTCAAATGGTGGTAAATATAAGAGCAACAGTCCTCCGTACCCTGAACCTGTGCACTTTAGCTGTTGCAGTGCAAAACCAACCAAACCAAATCAAAAAGATAGAATTTGACCCGAAACCAAACTGAGGTCTAGAACCTGCACCAAAGAGACTGAAATCCAAAGTGGCAGTTTTAGCACTCCTACTGTTTATGAGTTGCACATACTGGTTGATTTGTTGGCTTTACTGCTCGGCAATGATAGTTTAAGCTTGACGCCGTTTAGCTGTTGATCATGTGATTATAACACTAACAAAGTGGATGACAACAGTCACAGGAGCCTGTTTCTGTGGACTTCCGCCCAAGCGAGAGACACGGCAAGGCCGCCCAGGGTGCACCGAAATTGGATACAAATGTGCAAGATTTGTGGTTAGTATGTCTGGTTCTATGAAAGCTAGCAATGCGATCCAGGGCCCGTCGGAAAAGGTCACAGACTTAGACAGTGATGGTTCTAACTGTATATAGCTTCCTCCTGGATTAATCATATTGTTTCTGAAAGATGTTTCAAGCTTCTTTATTGTATCTGGTCCTAAAATCTCATTAGCTCAGTCTTTCTCTCTTCATCCAGGATCAACCGGAGGAGGATGGGTTCCTCCCTTGAGCCTGGATTCCTCTCAAGGCTTCTTTCTCTTATTCCAAGGGAGTTTTTCCTTGCCACTGTCACGTCTGACTTGCTCAAGGAGGGCTTGGACCCAAATTCCCTTTCTTACGTCTATACATGGACTTCTTACTTTCTTTTCTTTTATTCTTTTGGTTGTTCCTTTTCTCTAAAGCTGCTTTGAGACAGGATTAGTTGTAAGAAGTCCTATATAAATAAATGTTGATTGTTGATTGATGGATTGATGGAATTTTTAGTCACTTGTTGCAATGCATTCCCTACTCCTGTGGTTTTGACATCAGCTATTACTTCACAATAGCAGGTTTTCCAACCACCGATTTTTTGGGAATGTTTAAATTGAAAGAGAAGGCCTGAAAACACTCAAATGTCACAAAAAGAGTTTTCACGCTTGGGCGGAGGTGGAAAAGCTAAGATATCACTAAAGCTAAAACACTAAAGCTAAAATGCAAAAATGGCTGATGGAAAAGGGTTTTTTTGAATAAGTGATGACATCTCAAGCCATAAAACCACATGACTCAGCTCCGCCTGATCATATTGCTTGGTATACAGTGTATATACACAACTGCTGTTACACTTACGACATACATTGCATGGACCATGGCTTTACACTCCACACACCTCGTGTAACACAGTGGCGATTCCCTTCAGTGGGTGGCTGGTGACTGGAAACGATTGGCCCTACAGATGGTCCGATCATGGTGTGCAGCTTTTTGAAGAGTGCTTTCTGAAATGTGTAACCCAAAGCTTGGCTGTACACAATATGCTTCCAGAACTGTTGGTGCTCCCAGATGAAAGGTGGAGCAAGGTTGAAGTTTGCTTCTTATCTGAATTTCCTGTTCCAGCTGAAATGGTGCAGCAATTACATTCTGGCACCTTTTATGGAGGAACGAGTAATTCAAACAAGAAGCCAGCTTCAGCTTTGTGAAGGTGGACGTTGTTGGGGTGGTGTGGAGATTTCAGGCCACATTCTCACTCCGCCCAGTGTATAATCATGGTAGACTACCTCATCAAGTGTCTTCACGACTGTGGTGGATTTCTGCCGGAATAATATACCATTATGTTTGCATGCTATTGAATCGACTATTGAACTGTTGACCTGAACCTGAAGCCATGCAACTCCTCCTAACTATGGTTCCTTAACTACTGGCAAAATGTAGTTTCTGAATACTCTCTAATAACTGAAAGTGATTTTAAGATTGAGGTAGTCGGGTGGAATTAAAACTAGGGCTCAATTAAACTGTTTGTTGCTGTTGTTTATTATGCACACTGTCCAATGAAAAACATGTCTCCATTGCTTTGTTGTACTTTTATGAATTACATCAGCTGCTGTTTACACTGTGTGAAAATGTCACAACAAATGGACCAACAAAAATGACCCAATACATTCAAATTACATGAGTTTTTGCCCGCTCCTGTAAAGTTGCCATTTTGTAGATACTTGTTTTTCTTTGGACAGTGGCTATACATGATCTGAGAAGTTAACCGACTTAATAAATGTCAGGACAGCTGTATCTGTACCTGGTTTGTGTCCTTTCGTGGAGTACGTGGAAGATGTGTAGAGCTGTGCTCTATAGGGCATTAGTATCTGTTAGCTGGTGGGGTGGGCCGGATTTGATGCTTTTGCAATGGCCATCATTAGCTCATCAGGAGGCCTCCTGGGGATTGAATGCCATCAATCAGTTCGACAGGAGCGGCTAGGCGTGGGCAGCGTCACACGCCGTAAAGCTCCAGCAAGAAGTGGAGACTGAAAAACAGCTAAAGCCTTGCATGCGCTGCCCAACTTAGACGGTTACAAGACGAGAACATTAGTTCCATTTCGCTCAAATGTGATTATAAGTTTAGTTACACAATTTACATTCAATGTACACTCCATAAATTGCTCCATAAATTCTCTGCTTCTAGATTTTGGCACTTATTTCAATGTCAAGCAAGGATGAAATGATGATGAAAGTATATAAATAATGTGTCTTTTTTCTTTCTGCCAAGACTTTATGAACATTTAGCATTCTGCGAAATCCTCATAACAGTCAAAAAGTAACTACACTCATTGTCAGAAGATGTAGTTGCCCAAATAGCTGCACCCAGAAGGAATCAACCGACAGGAGTGTAACTTGGTGTGGAGGTTTGATATCGTGAGACAATTATTCAAGTTTCATGCTCGGCCGCACACATGACGTAAGAAAGGACGGGCCTTATTGCTGTACCCGACTGACCCAACAGCCACGATTGTGGACATTCAGTGAGCAGTGGTGTCCTCCATGAGTCATCCTGTTAGTGCCAGCACCATTGGCAGACGACTGCACCATGCAGGACTACATGCACACAGACCGTTACGACGACTGTCCTTAACACCACATCAACATCAAAGACTGCAATGGTGTCGTGCCAGACTGTCATGGAGTGAGTCAGAATGGCAGGGGGTCATCTTCAGTAACGAGTCCTGTTTTTGTCTTGGTGGAGACGACCAACAAATTCGTGTGTGGAGGCACTGTGGTCAGCGGCAAGATGAACGGTTTGTTGTCACACGCCCAGAAGGCCTGGTGTCACTCCACCTCCACCCCTACCGCACAATCTGCAGGAACTGTGTGAGAATATTCAAGCTGCTGTCACGCTCCCGGGTTTCCCCGTCTCCCCCGCTCTCCCGGACTCTATTTCCCAGGGGGCTACGCTCGATGACGTCACCGTCACATGCTCCCAATCGGAATCTCCGATTCGCTCCGGCTCCCCGGAGTTCTAGCCAGCTGCAGCCTATTAACTCTCACTTTGCCAAAACTTGGTTTGCAAATCTGAGCGTTGATTATTCTATTGTATGCTTTTCTGGTTTCGACTATCCTTTGTTTTTTTGACTACTCTTCTGGCTCGCTCCCTTTCTGGCTTTGTACTGTCTCTCTTGATCTCGACCTCCACCTTCTATCTCTCTCTCTCTCCCTCCTGTCTTACCCTACCAACCTGTTTGCCTCCGCGGCCTGTCTTTTTCGGTTACCGACCTGTGCCTGTCCTCGACTCTGCTTTTTGTCTCTCCCCTCACGCTACGTCGTGTATTGCTGCTTGGTTGAATTGTTTGTATTTAGTAAACCACTCTGACTTTTACCTCTGTGCTCATCGACCCGGAGCCTGTTTTGTCCTGACAGCTGCATGGGATGGATTATCACAGGATGACATTAGGAACCTCTACAACTCCATGCCAAGACGTCTGGCATGTCTCGTTAGCAAACATGGTGGCCCGACACCATACTGAGAGACACTACTTCTGTATGTGTAGCTCAATAAATATTGATCATATCAGTCTTAATGTATCATCATTTATTGTTCCTGGTAACCTTTATCTTCCTTCCCAACAGCACTGCAATCCCACACTTCCTTCTGGGTACAACTGTGTATTTATTATTATGGTCAGTGGTGATCAACTGTATGATACAGATGTAAGCAGTGACTAGGCTTAAAGATGTAATGTGGGAGTATGGGGGGTACGTGTATCTCTGTGTGTCTACCCCGCGATGGATTGGCAGCCTTTTTGGGGTGTTTCCTGCCTTCTGCCAAGGGGGCAGTGGGATGGGCTCCAGCACCCCCTGCGATCCAGAAGGATAAAGCGATTTAGAAGATGAGTGAGAGTAAGTGAGTGAGTGGTTGAGTATGGGAAGCTGGTGAAGCTGGAGAGTCTGGGGTATCAGTAGGCAATTGTTTCAGTCACAGATTCGGGACCCCATCTGTGCTTTTGATGTGCTGAAATGCTGCCAGAAGCAACAGTTTGTGTTTACCCCCGTTTTGATGGACAGGGCCTTCACACACAAAGGCAGGATTAGATGCCCGCATAGCCGCGGCTAGCCCTCCTCCACTCCTTGCTAATTCTTGTTATGCAGCCCACTTTCTCGACAGGCTTTCAGCCATTTGCCCTCATCAAGAGCAGGAAGAACAGGGTCAAGTTCGGCACACAAGGAAACGTTTTTCCTGGATGTGTTGTCTTAAAGCTTGCTTTCAAACTCTGATAACCCTATTCTAATGATCAGCTAGCCTGTGCTAATCACAGGATAAAGTAGTTCCACTCATCTTCAAAGGAACAGTTCCACAAATAGTTGCACCCAGAAGGAATCAACTGACAGGAATGAAACTTGGTGGGTAGGTTTCACATTGTGAGACACACAAATGAGCAAAGTTTCACACTCGACCGTGCATGTGATGAAAGCAAGGGTGGGCCTTATCGCTGTACCTGACTGACCCAACAGCTAACATGCATGCAGACCGTTACGATGACTGTCCTAAACACCACATCAACATCACCAAAGACTGTAAAGGTGTCGTGCCAGACTGGAGTGACTCAGCATGGCAGTGGGTCATCTTCAGTGACGATGCCAGCTTTTGTCTTGATGGAGTCGACCAACAAATCCCTGTGTGGAGGCACCGTGGTCAGCACCAAGATGAATATTCAGAAGGCCTGGTGTCACTCCACCTCCACCACTTCCGCACAATCTTCAGGAACTGTGTGAGAATATTCAAGCTGCATGGGATGGATTATCACAGGACACCATTAGGAACCTCTACAGCTCTATGCTGAGATGTCTGGCAAGTTGCATTAGCAAACATGGCAGCCCGACGCCATACTGAGAGACACTACTTCTGTATGTGTAGCTCAATAAATATTGCCCATATCAGTCTAAATGTATCATCATTTATTGTTCCTGGTAACCTTTATCTTCCTTCCCAATAGCACTGCAATCACACACTTCCTTCTGGGTGCAAGTTTCCTTTTGGTGATGAGTGCATATTATTGGATTCCAGTGTTCTACTGCTATTGATGCCTCAACATGCAAATAAATTTATGGATGAAAATGTCCCAACCCAGTCCATTCTGTTCCATCCTAAGGTCAATGAAGAAGAGTCTACTGAGCAGTCTTCAGTAGGGGTGGGAGAAAACACTGATAGTGTCACGGTGCGGTTGGGATTTGGACCCAAACGCAGGGCAGGAACCCGTTTGCGGTTGTGAAAAGGTGTTAACGGCCAACCAACGGGTTTCCTGGATGTGGATACACGTGAAACAATGAGCGCAGGGAGTGAACTACTTGAAGGGAATGTGTTGGGGTGAACTGGTTTAGGCGGGGATCGAACCCCCGACCTCCGGAATGAGAACCCCACGTGTTACCGCTGCGCTACAGGGCAAGCGAATCAGAAGCGGTTTTGTGAGGGAGAGGGAAAAAAGGCGGGAAAAGCAGACAAAGGGGACGCCGACGCGGCGTACTCAAACTAAGGGGAATGTTTATAACAGAACGGAAACAACCGGGAGAGGGTTTAACAAAAAGGGGAAATTTTGTTTTGTTGAGCCTTGGCTCAATTTGACTCATGGGTTCTTTTCTTTCTTTCTTTCTTTATTAATCTATTTATTTATTTACTTATTTACACAATCACAGAGTACATGTCTGGATTCTGTTCTGTTCTGTTCTGTTCTGTTCTGTTCTGTTCTGTTCTGTTCTGTTCTGTTCTGTTCTGTTCTGTTCTGTTCTGTTCTGTTCTGTTCTGCCGTACCGTCTACCCCTCTACAAAGGCATAGCGGAGATTGTTGTTTGGTGGGGGCTTATATGGCCGCATCTCAGGTGCAGCTCGTTGGCTTGATCAGCCCGGGGCATTCTGGGGGTTGGAGTTCCGGGTTGTAGACCCCCCAGAACGGCGCCGCAGCTGCTACACTTTGCTGGCTGCAGGCGGCACCGCCCGGATCCTGACAGATAGAAGATAATATTGCAGTATGCTGAGCCAAAAATCCATTGTGTCCAAATGTCCAAGTATACATTGTTAGTGCAGCATTAGAAGCCAATTTGTAGATTAATAAGATACCTTTTATTGGAAAGCACTTTTGGGAAACACTTCACTTATGCCCATTCACCTGACATAACCATACCATCAACATTTCGTGGTAGATGTCATCTGTCATAACATCACTGTGTCATGTTAACATCAAGCAATAGAATCCAAGAGCGAATGTTCTAACATTCTAACACTTCACTGTAACTTAAACACATTGGAACAAAGAATTGTTCTTCAGACCTCTTGGTGCAACTATACAGTATACACTATACAGGACTACAAAGAGTGGAGATATACAGCAGTGCCGAACGAGACAGTAAATATACAGAACATAAATACAGTGCATAAGACAGGACACAACACCAGACAGGACAACAAAACAACATATATAGGAATGGGAGAATTGGCACTTAGCAGCAGGTTGTGATTAAGGGACTAGTGCAAACATTCCACTGTAAACTGTACAGGCATCTGAGTCTCATAGCAGATTCATACAGCTAGGAATTTTAAGTACAGGTGTGCAGTGATGGTAAAGGGGTGTAATCAGTCTATGGTGGATGCTGGAAAGGATCTAGATTAGTCCAGGTGTATGTTGGAATAGATTTAGAGTAGGTGTATGTTGAATCGGGCCTAGATTTGTCCAGATGTAGGTTGGATTAGATTTTTGGAGTAGTCCAGGTCTATGTTGGAATGGGTCTAGATTAGTCCAGGTGTGTGTTGGAATGGATCAAGATTAGTCGAGGTGTATGTTGGGTTGGGTCTAGGTTAGTCCAGGTGTACATTGGATTGGGGCTAGATTAGTCCAGGTGTATGATAAAATGAGTCTAGACTGGTCAAGGTGTATGTTGGATTGGCTCTATATTAGTCCAGGTGTACATTGGATTGGGTCTAGATTAGTCCAGGTGTATCATGGAACAAGTCTAGATTAGTCCAGGCATATGTTAGAATGGGTCTAGATTAGTCTGGGTGTACACTGGAATGGTCTGGGTTAGTCCAGGTGTATGATGGAACGGGTATAGATTAGTCCAGGTGTATGTTGTATTGGACCTATATTATTCCAGGTGTATGCTGGATAGGGGCTAGGTTTGTCCACATGCTTGTTGGATTGGACCTAGATTTGTCTATGCATATGTTGGAATGGGTCTAGATTAGTCCAGCTATATGTTGCATTGGGCCTAGATTAGTCCAGGTGTTTGCTGGATTGGTGCTAGATTTGTCAGTGGCTTGGTTGGAATGGGTCTAGATTCGTCCACAGCCTTTTTGGAATGGGTCTAGATTAGCCCAGGTGTATGTTGGATTGGGCTTAGATTAGTCTGGGTATATGTTGGATTGGGCCTAGATTAGTCCAGGTGTATGATGGAATGGGTCTAGATTAGTCCAGCTACATGTTGAAATGGGTCTAGATTAGGTCAGATGTATGTTGGATTGGGTCTAGATGTGCCCAGGTGTATGTTGGAATGGATCTAGATAAGTACAGGTATATGTTGGAATGGATCTAGATAAGTCCAGGTGTATGTTGGAATGGGTCTAGATAAGTCCAGGTATATGTTGGAATGGGTCTAGATAAGTCCAGGTGTATGTTGGAAAAGCGTATCTGGGCATTTTTCACCCCAATCAAAGTCACGTATGTTCTGGGTAGACATAAGAGAATCACTTAAAATGCTCCAAAAATTGTATGGAACTATTAACTTATTTTGTTGCACGTTTGACTACAATACATATAATTTTGATTTGGGCCATAGAGAACACCGGCATATGCTCCACTCTTCGAGCACCTTTACTAAAGCAGAAAATTTATGATGTTAATTCAGCTGTATTCTGGGTCAAAAATTGCCTTCCTACTGGCGGTACCTTACGGTATAACATGGACATAAAAAGCGTTCTGACACAGGATGCCCCCGAGGTTAAAGCTACGTGAGGTAATTAGCTGTATAGAGTTTCCAATTGAGTTTGTGTTCAACTTAATAGCCTCGTGTGCTCCCTGAACTGCAGGAAAATGAACAGAACAGTCTACTTTTCCTCCCTTATATCTTTTTTCGCTCTGGAGGTTCATTTTATGTCTCTATTTCAGTCATCTGCACTCACATTCAGGAGAGAATCCACAGGTGCACACTTGGTGGAAACCAACAACAGCCAAAGCATCTAATCTGTGTTTCCATAACATTCGGCATGTTTGTATAAGGCAGCCATTACTATATGAAGCAAAATACATATCTAAATGGTTCTATATAGCACCAAAGACAGTTCTTCCGTAGTTACAAGCTTGACTTGTTAACAGTAGCAGAACCCAAGAACCATAAGCAACACGTTTTCCATCAAACTGAAGAACTACTTCCCCATGCAAATGACCGATTAAGCATGAAATAGGTTTCTCTAAGGAACCATTTCCTTGACTAAAGAACCCTTGAAGAACCGTCTTTTTAAAGAGTTGAGTGAGTATGATGTTTTGCGCATATGTCATATTTCAATACTTTGCATACACTCTTAAAATGTGTACCCAGAGAGCCACTTATGGTTCCCAAGAGTCCCTTCAGTTGATGGTTCTTTAATAAAACATGAGCTGTGCAAGTGCAAAGGACCTTATAGAAAAGTGAAGAACCTCCATACAACGTAAAGGTTCCGTGCTGCTGCAAAACATTATATCATAACCATTCCATAAACAGATCATTCCAGATGTCATAAGCAGTTATCAGATGAACATAGCAGTTTTATTTTACTACTAATCATCATAATAGATGTCTTAATGTTTGACGATGACCATCTGGAGTATGCTTAGCAATAGCTGGCATGAAACATCCCTTTCAGAAATATATCCTCACTGGACAATACATTACTCACCTTGCATGTTTAAGGTGGTAGTAACTTCAGGCTCCTGCAGATGGCGCTACATGAGGATGATGAGGCTATAAGTACCTGCGGGGTGTGAGTGACGGGATCCATAGATTGAGAAGAGGTGCTACAGTGCAGTGAATGTCTCGTTCCATGTGTGGAAAATGGCTCCAGAGCAGATGTTAATGATTGGCTAAAAGGAGTGACTGTATTTGGGCGTGCCAAAGACCATAGTGTGAAGGAAGTAGCTGAATCTGCAGGCGTATGGTCATATGGGTCTACCAGCAGTGGCTAAAATCCCAGTCTACAGGGAATTCTCCTCAGAATTGAGCCAGGGAAGGCATCCACCAAATCTGTCCCAACTGTGTAGTTCTTTGATGCAAGAGTGTCTGAACATTGATGTGGCCTACATCCAGAAACTTGTCCAGTCCATGCCCAATCCAGTCGCAGCTATTTGCTCGTGGAGGTATTACAGGCTGTTAGGCACGTTTCTTTCACATGGACTCACATGGATGTTCCGGTGAGCTCCAATTTTGAAAATTGCACTAGAACTGGTATGTGGAATCTGCTCTAGTAATTCCCACTGTACTCTACATTCCAATCAACTCCAGGATCCATCTCTCCTAAAAGCACAGGCCAATAGCCCTAGTATTACTAAGAAGGTGCCATCTTCCACTCAGCCCTTCCAGGTGAATGAAGCACAGCCGGGTTCTCCGCTCTAAACGCTTAATCTATTACACTCTGTGGACTGCCTTCCACGCTTCTCATTCTGCCCGGCCCGTCTTTCTCCCTGACCCCTTCCGCCCAGGCTCTCCAGTGTCCTATTTGTGAACCTGCCAGAAACGGGCCTTTCCCTCTCCCTTTGATCTGCTCTACCTGTCCACATGCCAAATTACATGCTTCTTACCGTATCCCCATTTCCAACTGACAAAGGCAGCTGGACGGAAAACGGATGAAGGGGCGGGCGGAATAATGCAAGCAACCTCGTCAGGACATGCAGCAATCCTGAGAAATATTAATGGCATTGCGAGCGTTGACATTTGACTTTTTAATGTTGCACAATCAAGCAAGCTGCTATTACCGTCAATTGCTGTTGTGCAGAAATCGCTCGTTCTTAGCGAGTAAATTGGTTGGAAATATTATTTCGCAGACCGCCGTGATTTCTAGTGCAGGGAAAAAAAAACATAAAAATAATCACTCCAGGTGTCCTCGTCGGATGACCCTGTTTGTTCCACTCATTAGAGTGAAATGTGTTGTTTTGGAAGGGGGAAAAAAACAAGTCTGCAAGTCAAGAAAGTCAAGTGGGTGCAGAGAGTCAATGCTAACAACCACTTCTGCCACCGCAAGCACCTCTGCAGCATGTTGTCTAAGAAGAGCAGGTCTGGTTCACCCAACGTCATATTACAATTAGTCATCTACAGCATTGTTGTTGAATGTGATGCTCTGTTTTAAATCGAAGTAGTCATGGAACATGCTTAAACCATGACTGCATTAATCTGTCTATGAGCTATTAGACTGAGAGATACTGCTTGGGTTTGCAAAAGCCAGACTCTGATTGATTTCTCTTTGATTACACGTCGTATCAGATTCCCATCCAAAGTAAATGAATGATTTGATCTTGGAGATGACCATTATTGGCTTCGGCAGAAGCAGCATCTGTTATACATTACATTGCCAAAAGTATTCGCTCGTCTGCTTTCACATGCATATGAACTTGCGTGACATCCCATTCTTAATCCATAGGGTTTAATATGATGGCGGCCCACCCTTTGGACCTATAACAGCTTCAACTTATCTGGGAAGGCTTTCCCACATAAGGTTTAGGAATGTGTTTATGGGAATTTTTGACCATTCTTCCAGAAGCACATTTGAGAGGTCAGACACTGATGCTGGATGAGAAGGCCTGGCTTGCAGTCTCTGCTCTAATCCATCCCAAAGATGTTCTGATGCCTTCCCTGGCTCAATTCTGAGGAGAATTTCCAGTAGACTGGGATTTTAGCCACTGCTGGTAGACCCGTATGACCGTACGCTTCCATACACCTGCAGATTCAGCTACTTCCTTCACACTACGGTCTTTGGGACGCCCAAATGCAGTCACTCCTTTTAGCCAATCATTAACATCTGCTTTGGAGCCATTTTCCACACATGGAACGAGACATTCACTGCACTGTACCACCTCCCCTCAATCTATGAATCCCGTCACCCACAGCCCACAGGTATTTATAGCCCCATCATCCTTGTGCAGCTCCATCTGCAGGATCCTGAAGTTACTACCACCTTAAAAACCCAAGGTGACTCGTTTTTTGGCCTGTGAGCCCATTCATTTGGGTAATAAATGTTTTTCTATTGGCTACAGTTTGCTGCCTTATTTTCCCAACACTACATCTCAATATGAATTATGTGCCAAGAGTACCGCTGTGAAATGAGTTAATGAGTTAAGAGCACAAATGAAAGAAATGACATTCCCTGACTTTATTTACAAGATACAATTAATGCGTAATTTATAAAAGTGTCAACTAAAAACAGGCCTTTAATTTATCACGTTTGAAACTTTTAGAGCTGCTCAGTGAACAAGTTACAAGTTATTTGTTACAAGTTGAAGAAACTTATTTATATTCAGTTCACCCAGCTATTATCCGTTTTTAACTAATGTACATTAGGGAACTGTTAATGTCCCCGTACTTGTGTTAATGAAACAACAGATGCCACCATCGCTTCCCAAATAACAAACCTGTAGATGTAATTACTGTTGCAGCTAATTTGTATTTTCACGTGTTCTTGGCAGGGACTGGAGTCTTCCAACACAAAGCTTACTGATTCTAATTAAAACATAGTTTTGATAAGCAGCCAAAAACAATCATTTATACGTGCTCTCAAAAAACAGGACCCTGGTCTGTCATGGGAACACTTGTTTTACTTAACCACAATCATGCCGTCAGCTGTCTAACGGAAAGGCAAGTCCCGACAAAGTACTGCTTTCTTGTGTCTACTTAACCTTGAATGATGATGAAGTTATTATTGCCATTTTACATTTTATGTGTGTGGTCCTGCTTCATGTAAAGTGTCTCTAATAACTGTCTAGTTACGTAGTGAAACAAGTATGCTAGCCTTCACCACCCCAGCTTAGTAGCTTTGTGCAATAGGGAGACCTTACTTACAGGTGGGAACTGGCTATGAGAACGTTTGGGAGAAAGCTGCGGAAAAGCAATCAGCAAATCAATTAATCAATAAATACCATGCTTACAATTCTATGTGTTTCGGCCATGTTTTAGATGTGGTCATTTTTGTCATTAGACAAAGATAAACTTGTCAAAACCATGTGTATATAAGCCCTATAGCTATGTAACTAAGCATTACAAATCTACCATGTAACGATTATGTAGTTACATATAACAGTATATAACAGTGGTCCTACATTATATTGTACATAACTGTGTAATTACAATGTTGTTAACAATGCATGCAACAACAAAGCAATTACAGGTAGTGTAGCCACCATTACAGGTTAATACAGGACATGTAATTGCAGGTGTATCAGTTTGGTAGTTGATATCTCGATAGCACATTTTACCTTATGTTATTACACGTGTAATACTGCTATTTTTCCAACAAGACCTTTCTGGTCTTAGTAGGAGGTGTGTTATTACCTACATTATAATTTAGGCCATATTATCAGTAATTACATTATTATTGAATGCATTGTTAATGTGTAATTACATAGTTATTATACATATAATGTCATTAGGAACCACATGTCATTATTTATATGTATCTACATAATTGATTGCGTAGTTTTAAGGTTTATAAGGCTTAATTACATAGCTATAAGACAAAGTAATGGCAAAAATAATAAAAATGTAAAGGACGGTTTTATTGATTTATTAATAGTGACTGTGCAACATGCCACTCAGTTGTTATCCAGTTTATATTCTTCTTCTTTTTGCTTAAGAGATTTTTTGAAATATCATCACTGTTCCAGCTCTAGAATGTTGAATGTTCCAGAACAGTGATGTGGTCTGATCGGATGTGCATGTATCCAGCCTTTTAATCGGAAAACCTTCGTTGAATTCCGAATTTTTCCCATTACAGTAGAATGAATAGGGTGGGAAAGTACATGCCCATCTACTGTACTTCTGCTCACCCAACACAGTTTCACATATATTATCTCAGGGCAGAGCTCCAAGCACAAATTCAATGTTGGTCTAACCTGCACTCGTCTCTTTGTCTTTTTTTCCCCCATCACTCTTTCCTCCCATAGACTCCTATGCATTTTCACCTCCATTCAACCCAACTGGTTCTTATATCAAACTGCATGTGCTCACTCAGGACAGATCCCCAAATCCTAAACCACAGTCATACTGAACCACACTCCTCTCTGAGTAGTTTATTCATCCCTGTTTCCTCTCATAGACTCCCATTCATTTTAGCAACACCTTGGCAACACCTTAACTGCTCAATCACTCTGCAGTTTCTTCTAGTTTGATTCTACCCACCTTTCCATCCAACTTTACCGGAGCCAGTTCCCACCTGTAGGTTGGGTATCCCTGATTACACAATGCCACCATGCTGGGATGGTGAAGGGAAGTATCTTGTGGAACTCCTGCCAGTGCAACATTGTCGTACTGTGCTCAGAATGCTTGGATAAGAGCTGCCTATTCTGTTACATCAGCTAATGGACTGTCATGTTGAAGGGATATGGATGAGGGAAGACCATAAAGGAGAAGTAAATATTTAAGAAGAGCCATTTCCGAGTGTTTATGGGATGGTTCAAATTCAGTTCAGAATTCCTACACGCCTTAGCATGTTTTCCAATATGATCCCCTTATCTTTAATCAGCAACATCAGCATCTTTGATTCAGAGCCAAGGAATCCATAGAAGGCCTTCATCTTTCCTCTTTTTGTCCGGTGAAGAAGGGCATCCCGAAAGCCATGCTAGAGAGGTTGCCCTCAGGCATTTGTTGTTTTGAGCTCCTTAAGGAGACGAACTCTCCGGCGGAGCTGCTCCAGGATGCTGCCTTTGTTGCCTGTTATAGAGTCCATGGGAAGGGAAAAACAGCATCACAATCGAGCCCAGTGGCAAAACACTGCCTGTTTTACACATCGCATCCCTCATTCACCTTGCCATGCTGTAATACTTCTGCTTTTACCTGCAAGTATTTTTTCCCCTCGCACCATTTTCCCCCTACTGTTAGTTTCAAAGGATGCTTACACCCACACTGACAGAATTTCCTATTTGCCTTGAAGGGGAATGCTTTGGCATGCTGACTGCAGGTCAGTATATGAAACGGAATATGAGATTTTAGAGTCTGTGTTTGTTTAAAGGAGAGAGCAGCTCCTATACTTGCTTGCTAAAATGTTTTGTTTCTACTGTATGGCCTTTACTTGCGTACACTGAAAGAGCATCTCATAATACATACACTCATCTTCAAATAGCTGCACCCAGAAGGAATCAACCAACAGGAATGAAACTTGGTGGGTAGGTTTGACATTGTGAGACATGCAAATGTTTCAAGTTTCATGCTCGGCCGTGCATTTGACGTAAGCAAGGACGGGCCTTATTGCCGTAGCTGCCTGACCCAACAGCCACGATTGCAGACGTTCAACAGCAGTGATGCCCTCCATGAGTTATCCGGTTTGTGCCAGCACCATTGGTAGACGGCTGCACGATGCAGGACTACATGCACGCAGACTGTTACAACAACTGCACTTAACACAATGTGACCAAAGACTGTGCCAGATTGTGACTCAGAATGGCAGAGGGTCATGTTCAGTGACGAGTCCCGCTTTTGTCTTAGTGGAGACGACCAACAAGTCCGTGTGTGGAGGCACCGTGGTCAGCGCCAAGATGAACAGTTTGTTGTCACACATCACATGTCCAGAAGGCCTGGTGTCACTCCACCTCCACCCCTACCGCACAATCTGCAGGAACTGTGTGAGAATATTCAAGCTGCATGGGATGGATTATCACAGGACACCGTTAGGAACCTCTACAGCTCCATGCCGAGACGTCTGGCATGTTGGGTTAGCAAACATGGTGCCACAACACCATACTGAGAGACACTACTTCTGTATGTGTAGCTCAATAAATATTACCCATATCAGTCTAAATTGATCATCATTTATTGTTCCTGGTAACCTTTATCTTCCTTCCCAATAGCACCGCAATCCCACACTTCCTTCTGGGTGCAGCTATTCTATTGGTGATGAGGGTATATATACATAAATATACTTGTGACAAAAGTAAAACTTAAGCCTGGCACATATACAGGAAATGACTTTCCAATCAGTACCTAACCCAGCATGAGGTTTGGAATGCTCAAATGAGCAATATTGGACTTACGGAAGACCTTTATGGTTAGGTATCTATGCTTGATGTTAATTCCCTAACGCAGTCTTTCAGCATGGGGAAAAACTGCTAAATATCTCGTCACGGCCTTGTATCCTCCCGACACTGCCATGCTAATGTCGTCTTTTCTCAGTCATCTCCTCCACTTCACCTGCGCTCCCAATTTACTCTTGCCTGCCTCTTGCCTGCCAGCAGCACTGCGTCTCCATATCCCCCTTTGGTAACACATCCGAACCCAAACGAAGATAGATATGTCGCTTTTCGCTGCCCCAAAGGAGCAGCGAGTATCTTTGATATGTCATCATAATAGCATCTCAGCTGTGCTCCGCCACATATTACTTCTGCCTCTCTTCTCCTTTCCCTTTATTCTCTCTCTCTGTGTGTCTGCCCTTTCTGCCTTTCATCGCTTCTTCCTCTCGAGACCCTTGCGTCGCAACCCTCCAGTATTAACTAAGCTTGCCCTCGTATCTACGTTCATAAACGTTGGCATTGCTAAAGCATATCATCATAGTCTCTCCCAGCATGGGAGCTAAGGGTAATTGTAGCTGAGGCTGATCCAAGACCCATGTCACCCTTGAGCACCATCGTTCCTCCCTTTCCCATATTGTATCCCCCTGCATCTCTTGGTTGTGCACTTGCGTCGGACATAATAGTCGACGTTCTGGGCTTTTGGGGGTTGGCACAGAAGGGGGG
>CM067494.1:3892215-3933999 GCA_034552555.1 Semaprochilodus insignis
CGCCAACTCTTTCCCTCACTCTGTGGCAGTTTCATGAAGAAGGAGAAGGAACTAATCCTTCTTTTCCCTCCACAGTCCCTCACCAGGAGATGACGCGAAGATGCGCTTAGCGCTTTCCTATGGAGACAATTACAAGCGCCATGCTTGTAGCCTGAGATACAAGTGGATTACGGAGTGCCCATGCTCAGATTTACTGTGTCTGGGGAGGAAGAGGAGATGACGAAAGGAGGACGTTGTGTGATCCGTGTAAGACAAGCTCTCTTCGGCTGTCAAGCAAGCAAGCCTTCATGTAGCATGCTAATGAGGAGCAGACATCTGACACACTATGACATTTTGTCAAGTGCTCCTTTTGTAAAGATGCTAAGTTCCATATCGATCCGGTATCAAACTCGATCTCATGGGCCGGACCGTGCACGATGCCGTTACGGCTCTAGCTGACCTTTTGGTTGCATGAATTTCTCTTGGCATTTGTTTATTATTTTTAATGTTGAGCTTGTCTAAATATCAGAAACCTCCATTTCACAGTCTACTCTATGTGGCCAAAAGTATGTGGACATACCTATTTGAGGTTGTGCATATCCCTTGCCAAAACATTAAGGTCCGAACACAGCTCTTGTGGTGATGTTGCTTATAGTTGTTGCTTATGATAGCTCCGGTTCTAAAATCTGATTGACTGAGCTGCGTGCTGTAAAATACGTGATATATGAACACAGAGCTGTTACGGCTCTAATTGACCTTTGATTGCATGAATTTTTCTTGATATTTGTTTATTATTTTTAATGTTGACCTTGTCTAAATATCAGAAACCTCCATCTTATAACTACATCATAGAAATACACACTATAGGGTATAGGAAGTATGTGGACGCCTCTCCTATATATCAGGTGTATATATATCAAGCACATAACCATGCAGTCTCCATAGACAAACAGTGGCAGAGAGAGAATTGGTCATACTGAAGAACTCAGTGCCTTTTAAAATCAGTTTGTGAAACTTCGATCCTGCTAGATCTGCTCTGGTCAACTGAAAGCACCGTTACTGTGAAACGGAAGCCTCCTGGAGCAACAACAGCTCAGCTTCAAAGCTGCATCCCTCACTTCAGAGTTCCAAGCTGCCTCTGGAAGTGACATCACCACAAGAACTGCTTTGGGAGCTTCACGTTTTGGAATGGGATGTACACAAACTCATGTAAGTGGGATGGGCAGGTATCCACATACTTTTGGCCATCTAGACTAAAACTCCAGTACTACAGTACACAGAGCACCTCTCAACAACTGAACTAACATTGTGAAATGGAAGCCTGCTGGAGCAACAACAGCTCAGCTTCAAAGCAACATCACCACACGAACTAGGTTGAGAGCTTCACGTTTTGGAAAGGGATACTCACAACCTCATATAGGTGGGACAGTCAGGTGTCCATATACCACACAGAATATACTGTGGTCTATGAAATAGATAGTGCTGGTTCTAAAATCTGATTGACTGAGCTGTGTGTTGTAAAATACACGATATTTGAACACGGAGTGCCTCTCAAAATCTGAACTACCATCGTGAAATGGATACCTGCTGGAACACCAACAGCTCAGCTACAAAGCTGCATCCCTGAGAATTCCAAACTGCCTCTGGAAGCAACATCACCACAAGAACTGGGCCTGAATCTCAAATTAGCATATTTGCTATCTTTCAGCCCTTTAGTTAGCCGCTGCTTTCGGGAATAAAGTGCATTGTTTAACATGTACATCAAACATAGATACGTAACCATATACGTCTTTCATAAGTCAGTTACAAATACTGCTCATTTGAGCATTCCAACCCTGATAGGACCCGACCCCCTCATGCTGGGTTAGGTTGTGATTGGAAAGTCATTTACTATATATATTTCAGGCTCAAATTACATTTTGGCCCACTTCCAATGTTAACAGATTTGACTCTGCAGTTCTAAACAACACCGCATGTGTGTATCAAGCCAGGTATAGGTCCCAGTTGGTTCCACAAAGAACTACATATTTATTCTCTGTACTGTTTGTGTGTCATTCCTGCACATGGGCCTTTCCTTCATTCACCGTTATTGATTTCACTCGAAACTGAAATGGAAGAACCACAACAAGACGTTCAATAATTAATCTGTGAAAGCAACGGCTCTTCTCATATTGGTGCCATTGGTAACACAGGTCATGTGACCCCTCTCCTGTAGCAGTCTACCAGGTTCAGAATTATTGTATTAATTGGATGACAGTGATATATTTAGTAATAACTACAGACTCGACTCAGTAAGCAAGTACATCCTGGGAGGATAAGGTCTGACCTCACGACATCACCGGTATTCAATGAACAGACGCACAGCAATTTACCTGATCACACGAACCCATTGAATTTAAACCCAACAACGTAGAAAACATCAGTTCAACTGCTTCATGGATAAACAGTGCAGCCTACTGAGAACCTTTTTAGAACGTCAAGGAATGTCAAACAGCAGATCATATAATTTACAGCTTATAAATACACTCATCATCAAAGGAATCAACCGACAGGAATGAAACTTGGTGGGTAGTTTTGACTTGGTGAGACATGCAAATGATTCAGGTTTCACGCTCGGCCCTGCATGTGACGTAAGCAAGGACGGGCCTTATCACTGTACCTGACTGACCCAATAACCACGATTGTGGACATTCAGCGAGCAGTGATGCCCTCCATGAGTCATCCTGTTAGTGCAAGCACCATTGGCAGACGGCTGCACAATGCAGAACTACATGCACACAGACCGTTACAACGACTATCCTTAACACCACGTAAGCATCACCAAAGACTGCAATGGTGTCGTGCCAGACTGTCATGCAGTGACAATGACAGTGGGTCATCTTCAGTGACGAATCCCGCTTTTGTCTTGGTGGAGACGACCAACAAATCCGTGTGTGGAGGTACCGTGGTCAGCACCAAGATGAACGGTTTGTTGTCACGTGTCACACGTCCAGAAGGCCTGGTGTCACTCCACCTCCAACCCTGCTGCAAAATTGGCAGGGACTGTGTGAGAATATTCAAGCTGCATGGGATAGATAGTCACAGGACACCATTAGGAACCTCTACCTCATTAGGAACCATTAGCAAACATGGCGGCCCGACAACATACTGAGAGACACTACTTCTGTATGTCCATATCAGTCTAAATGTATCATCATTTATTGTTCCTGGTAACCTTTATCTTCCTTCCCAATAGAACTGCAATCCCACACCTCCTTCTGGGTGCAACTATTCTTTTGATGACCAGTGTATATAACTTAAAGGCAAAATGTATTGTATATCTATAGGTCGCATGTGAATGGTATATGAATGTAATTCCATTTTGTGTGAAGTGAGAAATGCATAGTATGGGATATCACAAACCAACACACATAGTCAGTGTCAGACCAGAGGGGAGATTAACTTTCATGTCATGTCACGTCCTGGGGGGCGCTGGTAGTGTGTCTAACGTCCTGGCACCTAGGAGCGGGATTTGCACAAGGCTGGATTACCAATAAGGAAAATACTTTAACCCTCTTATCAATCCTGACCTCGGAAAAGGGTCCTCCTTGGAGAAGGGAGCCAGTGGAAGAGGTCTTGAGGGGACTTTAAATCCATTACAGGCCTTATCTGAGCTGAGGAACAGGGGGATGAATTTGGCCAAACTTCAGGTTGAGTGAAACTACATGGATTTATGGTGGGGCATGCAGATCTGGTGAAACGGGCTACTCTGTTTTAATTGCATATTCAGTCTGCAGTAAATTTAACCCCGCCCATTCAGAGTGCTCCAGCCTGGACTGGTTTTTGAAGGATGCACACAACAGGGCAGCAAATCAAATAGTGGAGGCAGAGTGAATGCTGTACTTCATTACCACTTTATTTACTCATTTAGGTCCAGCAAATTGTCTAGTCTTTGGCTTCCACTGTAGAAATTATGCATAGCAAAAAATTATATCTTGGCAAGTAAAATGATCTTATATCCAGTTGGTACTTCTTAAAATACCCATTTTGTGATTGTTGTAAGCTCATTTTTAAGACTACTGATTGTATTCCCAGATATTTACTTTTTAGTAAGCCAAATGTTCTCACTATATTGGCAAATAATGATACTTACACTAAGAAATTTGCTTGAAACAGGCCAAATTATCTGAAAATGTAGTGTACGATAAGTACAATAATCTTAAAATGACCTTACAACAGTCTCAAACATGAGGATTTTAAGACATATCAACTAAATCCAACATCATTTTATTTGCCAATATATCATTTCTGGCAGTAAAAACTTTTTCCACCTGGGGTACAGCTGACAACACAGCAGTTCCTGCGATTAGCACCTAGTTCCACATAATGCTAGCAGCTCTTGTGCTAGGGGGGCCACTTTCATAACCCCAAAAAGCAGGACATCCCACCCCCAAAAGGAGGACATCATAAAGGTGGGGGGTGGTTAGATACGATACTAGAAAGAAATTAAAATCATAACCTAACCTATATAAAACATAAAAGATTGCTTTACTCACCTAATTGGGTGGAATGGATGACATTCATGAGTGAATTGACTAGTATTTAGAGGGCTGACCTGTGGTTAACTGGTAGGCGAGTCACAATGTCACATGACCTTGGTAAACCAATGAAATGCAATGCATGCCTTTTGACACGGACATGAGCCAATGGCACACATAATATTGCTGGTGAGTGAAAATTTTAAATGGTTCATCCCGAAAAGAGGACTAATAGGTGTAGATGTAAGAGTGTCTGAACATTGATGTGGCCTACATCCAGGTCCAGTCCATGCCAAATCGAATCACAGCTGTTATTTGTGCTTGTGGAGGTATTACATGCTAGTTACAGGTGACTTTTTGTCCGGTGAGCTATTCTAATACCCGATTGGTGAGGATACGTTCACAGCTGCTGTAAAATACTCAATAAACACTACCAGTTAAACGTTTAGACACGGCTACTCATAGAAGGTTCTCCTTATGTTTATCTTAATGCTTCACTTTAGAATAAAAGTGGAGACATCAAACTATAAAATAGCACTCATGGAATTATGCATTCCACCTTAAAACCTCCAAAATGGAACTTTACGGGAGGATAAAACAGCTTGCAATGGAGGCTGATATAACAAGATTGCTTTCTAAGCAAGTTTGGACCAATTCTATTGGTTTGTCCATCCTGAATATTCCCATACTTGAATAAGGAGAGTTCAGTACATAGAACTGACACATCGTGAACCTCAAACACTGTTGCTCCTCCTTCAAATACAAATCCTGCATTTACAGAATAGGGTAGTAATATGGGTCGATTCCAAATTCCAAAAATACTTACCCCCCCAACACACACACACACACACACACATTTATATACACCAGTCCAAGTTCTAGCTAAACAAAACAATGCCAATGGAGCAACAGGTTCCAGGTTGTGAAAAGGATGTTGACACTTTTCATATCCTTCCTAAGGAGCAGCCAACAGCCATGGCTGATGTTCAATTCAAACAAGCTTGAAGTTGCTTCCTATTTGCCGGCTTCTTAATGAAACCACCTGAAATGGCACAACTTGTATAGGTGTCAGAATATAACTGCGGCACCATTTACGGTGGAACGATAGCAAACATGTTGCTGAACGGGGAATCAGCTTCTTTACAGGAGGATAAAAGAACTTGCAATGGTGGTTGATATAACGAGATTGCTTTCTAAACAATATAACATGATATATAACGAGATTGCTTTCTATTGCAGGTACTGATATACTTGCAGCCAGATTGCAAAGATAATCAGCAGTATTGTCTGTCACTATCATCTGGACCACTGTTCATGCTGAAAAACTATTCTGGGCTTTCAAAGTTGTCTGGATCAAGTCTTACAGTGTACTGAGGCGAAATGTGTTGAGTCTGCAGGCCTGCATTCCTTTGCATTCCCCGTCTTTTTGCAGGCAGCAGACATGGATCTCAGATCGTGACAGTCTGCTTTGAAACGTCACCCCGCTGCCCTATTCATTTCAGCCGAGTTGTCGTCTTTCTCCGAAACAAGAGGGAAGAAAAGCTCTGGGTATTGACGGACAGGCTGGGACCGTGTGAAATGGTTTGTGGCGTCCCAGTATTGCTAGTGGAGTACAGTACAAAGCTCCAGCATGCTGAAGGTCACTGTTAATAAAACAGAAACCAACGGCTGTCCTCTGTAGACCACACCAGTACAGCGCACAGCTCAAGGATGTCTGAAGGCCTCTGAGGAGATGCTTAGGCTGCAAGAAAGTGGAGGGAGAACAGGAGGCAGGTTGGTAGAGGGACACAGAAGCAAGCTGGGAGGGATCTTCCTAGAGGGTCCTAGAAGGTCATGTGGTTTTACACACCCAGATGTGGTTTTACATGCCCATTTACACCCTATGATTTGGCTCTAGAATGAAATGAGCTGTTTTCCCCTTTTGGTGAAGTCTGCTCTGATTGGCTGACGCCGCAATGATCACATAAAAAACACATATTGAAAAAGACACTGACAAGAATATAAAATGAGCCTCTGTGTAAATAAGCTCTGCCCTCATACTATTTAGATAGCTATGCTAGTTACTTGGAGCTAATGCTAGTAGCTAACGTTATACTAGCTACTCGCTTTCCATCTGGACATCAACACAAAGTAGATTAAAGTTGCTCCTCACTATGAAACTCTCAGTTTAAGATGATCTGCTTCAATCGGCAAACACGGATACAGTCACACGGCATGACATTGCAGGCTGCTGTTGGAATTGTGATGCTAATAAAGGTGGAGCTGCTCCTCTCTTAAGTCTCTCCAGTGTCAGACGCTGAGCGAAGCTGCCCCATAATGCCCAAGAGTTTGGGAAACTTTCCCGAAATGTGCAGAGCAATATTAATGAGTCAGGACTGTTGCACAATAGTAGAATTTTGGAATCGACCCATATTACTACCCTATTCTGTAAATGCAGGATTTGTATTTGAAGGAGGAGCAACAGTGTTTGAGGTTCACGATGAGTCAGTTCTATGTACTGAACACTCCTTATTCAACTATGGGAATATTCAGGATGGACAGACCAATAGAATTGGTCCAAAATTGCTTAGAAAGCAATCTTGTTATGTCAACCTCCATTGCAAGCTGTTTTATCCTCCTATAAATTCCATTTTGGAGGTTTTAAGGTGGAATGCATAATTCCATGAGTGCTATTTTATAGTTTGATGTCTCCACTTTTATTCTAAAGTAAAACATTAAGATAAACATAAGGAGAACCTTCTATGAGTAGCCGTGTCTAAACATTTGACTGGTAGTGTATATTGAGTATTTTACAGCAGCTGTGAACGTATCCTCACCAGTCGGGTTTTAGAATAGGATCTGTCCACCCCAACCAGTACTGACCATAGACTACAGGAAGGTGGAGATGGGTGTCGGATTTAAAATGAATGGATAAATGATTAACAAATGTAGAGGGTCCTTCGCTACATGTAATGCATCCCAATGCACTTGACAAGGAATCAGAGTTAGGGTGTACACGTCTACAGCTTGGGGGTTAGATGTAAATCAGATCCATCTTGGCCAATTTATGCTTCTTTTTACAGCGGTTTAGTGGTGCTATTACTCTTGGGTCTCCAGATGTTCAGCTTCTGTTTGTTAACAGGAAGTGAGAGGTTGATGCCAAAAAATTCAACCTCGTTTTGACCCCTTTTTCTTTGCTAGAAAGGGGGAGCTTAGCCACGCTTGCCTATTTATACCAGCTGCCCTTCAGTGTACTGATAATGGCCAATATTGAAGGTTATGCTTCAGAGCTGTTAGCTTCATCAATAGCCAGTTAAAACTCATCTGTTTACTCTTTTTATTTTTTTACATCCCCCATTTTTTTCAACTCCGTCCTCAGCCCGGTGGCTGTTTCCAATGTAGCCATATTTCAAAACATTTTCAAAAGGTCACAATGAATTAATTATCCAGTGGTACATCATTTGTGTGGTTTTCAAGCTATGTGATTGAGTGCTTACTCCTTTTCTGGGATTTCAGCTCATGGGCTGAATGCTAATGCGTGCTGAGAGCATTATACTGAAAGGAAACAAAGGAGTATGCCGTGATTTGCTGAAATGACATCATCATCATCATTGGGTTGGGTGACAGATTCCAATGTACTTAGCGGAATGATTTCTCATAACAATGCATGCACAATCATACAGACCACATGGGTGGGTTAAGTAAACTAAATGAACATGTACTGTACTGCTGGTTTCTGATACTATATGACACAACCAGTTTTGGGGGTAAAAGGTAATTCAGTTCAATCCAACTTTCAGCTTTGTTGTCATTACCCCACATACTGCACACTAAAAGGTTGTTCAGTATAATGTAACACTATCTGGCTGCTTTTCTTCATTGCATTGCTAATAAATGAGATATATAAGCAAACCTAACTTGCAATGCATATGCGTGGAGCAAAAATGTAGACTTGCTGGAGGTCCCTGAGGACCAATTTCAGAACCACTAGTCCCAGTCATTGAACAAAAATTGGTCCTAGCCAATGGAAATCAAAACATTATTGGCTGATACTGGTTCATCTAACATATAAAGCCTTCTGTCCAGCGAATGAAGGCCTAACCAATGGGACAGTAGCTTGGAATGTACATATAAGCTCAGTGGATGGGAATGTGACGGGATTCATAGATTGAGAAGAGGAGGTACAGTGCAGTGAATGTCTCGTTCCATGTGTGGAAAATGGCTCCAAAGCAGATGTTAATGATTGGCTAAAAGGAGTGACTGCATTTGGGCATGTCAAAGGACATGGTGTGAAGGAAGTAGCTGAATCTGCAGGTGTATGGAAGCGTATGGTCATACGGGTCTACCAGCAGTGGCTAAAATCCCAGTCTACAGGAAATTCTCCTCAGAATTGTGCCAGGGAAGGCATCCACCAAATCTGCCTTACTGCGCCTTTCTTTGATGCAAGAGTGTCTGAACATTGATGTGGCCTACATCCAGAAACTTGTCCAGTCCATGTCGCATCCAATTACAGCTATTGCTGGTGTTTGTGGAGGTATTACACGCTATTAGGTACGTTACAGTCACAGGTGAACCATTTTTTATCCTGTAAGCTTATATTAAAAAGTGTGGGCATAGCAGCAGTAATACAGCATGTGTACAGTAATACCATGTGCAATGCATTTATAGCATACATTTCCTCTATATAGATTACTGATACCTTCATTTCCTTGCAGGTAATTTGTGTGCTCGTGTGCTACCTGCAACCGCAGACTGCATTAGTTTGATTGGGAATGTGGAAAGTGTTGCTAATTCAACGAGCAATCTGTCTGACTCAAGTCTGAACAGCCAAATATATGCAACTTTAACACCAGTCCAACTTGACATTGGTTATAATTTGGCACTGCCGAGACCTAATAATAAAAATACTAATTATGTACTTAGTATGCTAAATATATATAATTAGAGGTATTAAAATATACTTAAATATAACATAGTACTTAATATATATATATATATATATATATACATAAGCGGTTCCATTCTGGAGGTTTTTAAGGCGGACTGTATAATTCCATGAGTGCTATTTTATAGTTTGTTGTCTTCACTTTTATTCTAAAGTAAAGCATTAACATAAACATAAGGAGAACCTTCTATGAGTAGCCGTGTCCAAACTTTAGACTGGTACTGTGTGTAGTTATGAAAATTAGTTACATTACCAAACACTGTGTTGCTATGACTAAAAAGACAATACAGCTTATAAAATAGGTCTTAGAATGTGTCTTATTTGGATTGTACAGTAGCTTTAGTGAATGCTTAATGAGTGAACTGGGCATTTGAGTGATTGCTTGTACATTTGTGTGCAGCCTGTTTTTAAGTCTTCTTATGTATTACTGAGCTACATCTGAACTGGACAGTCCCATTACCATCACTGAGCCACTTCATCAGCTCTACATCATCAATCCATCACAACAACGCACCTTCAGCTCTTTGATACCCTTCATGTCTAAGAACAGGGATGGAGACGTTATGTTATGGAAGGGCAGCAGGGACGGTAGGGACAGAGTGCACTCAGAAAGAAATAAGAAATATTTTCGTTAATTGTTTACCTTATTGAGATCTCATATTGATGTTTTTATTATTAATATTATTTTATTTGTATTTTTTTTAGCTTTTTTCGGGTGGGTAACTAAGAAATCTGGTGTAAAATGTAAAATATAATATAATGTATAATATATATAAAATATAACGTTTAATAATGCACATTGTGATATTCATGTTAGTTATCTACCTAAACTAATACTTTGGAATAGATTTTATGAGAGAGATTTCAGAGATATTATTAGTTTTGTCAATAATACAGAAAGAAAACACACACACAATCAAATACACACATCACGCACACATCACACACACATCCAATTATTTATAATTGTTGTCATCAGTCTTGGGGTGGAAGGGATGTTTCAACATCAGCCAGGTTGAATTAAATCATCCAATCTCCTTAAAGAACCTAGACTACAGATAATAGATTTAGACACAGCCAGTGCTTGTACTCATTAAGAGCACGTGGTTACACTAAGCTGTGTCTTATTTTCTCAGCCCTCTAATCGCTATGTCTGCCGTTGCCTTAAGCCTTCATTTCTTTATCGGTGTGCCAGTATCTGACTTGGCACTATGCTTTAGCCTGGGATGATTAAGTTGGGGTTTTTAAGATTGCTGTATTGTTTTTGTTGATCTCAGCAGTCTGGTTTTAATGTGGTTATGCCATCATCTTTGGGCAAAACTGCCTGTGGTGAGCAGACATATCATTGCTGTCCAAAGAAAAACAAGTATCTCCAAAATGACAATTGTACAGGAGAGGGCAAAAACCTAATTAATTCTAATGTAAGTCAATGGAACTGAACGGTTTTCCAGGCAATTTTGGGCCATTTCGGTTGGTCCATTCATCATGAAATTTACACACAGTGTAAATGGCAGCCGCAGGATTCAAATGATGCATAAAAGTAAAAATCGACAAAAATGGACGTACATGTTATGCTTTATACTGAAGGGTGCTGCGAATGGTTGTCAGTTATGAGTTCAGTATTCTGGAATCATTGGAATAGGGTGATGACTGCACTGCTGTCAGAAATAAAATAAATTAATATGTTTGTAAACAAAGGGCTTTAAGACTTCCTGGTGGATAAATCACACCTAGTTAGAACAGAAGTAAAATAATATCTGTCACAATTTACAATAATTTTAGCCATAACAGATAAAACATCAATAACAATCGAATCAGGTTGTGTTTGAGGGTGAAATATCCAATACACCAATATATGTATTGAATGTACTTGCCTTATGAATCCCACTGAGGATTCTTCATATTTGCTAACACTAGCAGCTGAAGCTAATCACAGTTTAGCCAATCCTTTACTCTCCAGATGAAAATGAAGTTACACCAGCACTATTATACACCAATAAGAGCTCAGAATGTAAACCAGGACGCCATGATGATGTTTTGATCGTTATTTGTAGAATTATTACTCTGTAGAGAGCGTTACTACATTAGGAGACCAGCTAAGGGAAGCTAACTACTATAAAACGCTATTAGCCCTTATGCTAGCGCTCACAAAATGAGTGTTTCTGCTCATATTAACCCTCGACAGTGGAAAATAAAAGCTTTGTTTAATTCTCCACATGATTCTGTTTAAATGTAGATGTGTGTGTGCGCAGAATCCAGCAATATATCAGTTCATTTCAGCCAACAAGCTAAATGGCAAGTTAACTAGCTAGCTAACTAGCCTGTTTAGTTGCTTTAGACCCATTTAGAGAGCGTATATATCGGTCTGCTGGCTTGATCAGTTCGAGTTGCTGCTGCTAGTCCACCCTTGGACCACCCAGATTACTGTCCCGCATACAAGCTCTAATTAGTATTCTCTCAAACAGATTTTAAATCCACAGAGAGACTTTTATTTTAGAAAATAAACTAAGACAAATATTACAGTCAGCTGCGAGATATAAAAGAATGACCATGCCTGACATTACACTATATATATATATAGTGTAATGTCAGGCATGGTCATTCATGGTCATTCTTTTATATCTCACAGCTGACTATATATATATATATATATATATATATATATATATATATATATATATATATATATATATATATATATATATATATATATAGTGTAAAGAGGATAGCAGACCACTGCACTGTGGCCCACAAACAGCAAAGCGGCTTTGCCGTTAGTGGGCCAACAGTGGGCCAACTGTCCTCTTGCTATCAGGGAAGTGACATAAAATGACCAGAAAAGTCGTTAATCATGGTGATTATAATGGTTCTGTCTTGCGAGCTGGTGGAAAATGCATCGTTAGAACCGTAAGTGCAATTGGTTCATCTTTGGGTTCTTGTTTTTGCGGTGTGCATGTGGGTAAACATCTTTATAACGTTAATATTTCTTTATTGAACCGTGTGGTTACAGGTGTGGCTGATGCAAATTCATGACTATATGAAAAATGAATTACACTAAGTTGTGAAGTTATCAGTATGAGAAGATCTGTTGGCAGTATCCTGGTTATATAACTTTCTGGATTGGTACAACATTCACACTAGGGGGCAGTGAGCACACTTGCCCGGAGCAGTGGGCAGCCCTATCCACGGCGCCCGGGGAGCAGTTGGGGGTTAGGTGCCTTGCTCAAGGGCACCTCAGTCGTTACTGTTGGTTCAGGGAATCAAACCGGCAACCCTCCGGTCGCAAGGCTGGTTCCCTAACCTCCAGCCAACAGTATGGACAACAAAACACGTTTCAGTGCAAACTCAAAGCCCCACACACCAGCTACACCTGGAATGGTAAAGAAACTATGCTCAACATATTTGTCAACCTACTGGTCAATTAGCAGTGGAGAACTATTGCCCTTGAGGAACTCAGGTCTTCTCCGAAGGGCAGTCATACTCATATTTTGTATTACATATATTCTCGGCTTGTCAGTCAGATCGGTTCCTCCTAGTAGGAGGTGCACATTATGCCAAAGGTACATTCTTCTCAGAAAGGGTTCTTGGTGCCGCTGTCAAAATATCACCTCAATCTCCCCATTTAGTAGTCCCAGAATGCTGAAATTCATACTAGGCCCACCCGCCCCGGGACAGAGTCTAGTCAGTGACAGCATGGGGGAAAAGAAAAATTTGGCTAGACGGAGGGGGTTGGGCAGCTCTCACAAGTTATCTCTCGCCCCGTTCTCCTCCTTTTTCATTTTATCTTCTCTCTCTTCCGTTTTGCCTTGAAGTTCTGTCTTTTTTCCCCCTCCCTTCTGGCAGTCTGTGCGGATCCCCACTGCTATTGACCTGACTATTTCTCTGAGCACATGCTCAATATTCTTCGAAGCCAACTTAATTGAAAACATCTCTAAAAAATGTGAAGATTTGCCCTTTTAGCCTGGAGAGGCGCCCCTCTGGTCATTTAAAGCCACTTGGCCTTTCCATTGGCACATTTGCAGGCGTAAAAGCCCTATGAATGTGAGAAGCACTGGATCGTCTCATAGTCCTGTGAAGGAGAGAGAGTGAAACTGTATGTGTGCCCGCAGGTAGAGGAGATGGGGGGCATGTTGTAACATAGGCGGGAGTGTGATATCACTCATGTACAAAAAGTTGGGGGAGTTAATTCATAAGCATGAATAACAGCTGTGATTGGATTGGGCATGGACTGGACAAGTTTCTGGATGTAGGCCACATCAGTGTTCAGCCACTCTTGCAGCAAAGAATTTGTCAGTTGGGCCAGATTTGGTGGATGCCTTCCCTGGTGTTTTACTGGTTGTTCCAGGTAGTCCCACAGATTTTCAAGAGGACTCAAATCCGGGGATTCTGCAGGTCAGTCCAGATGTGTGAATGCTCCTGAATGTTCATCATGCCAATCGGTCACATTTGCATCCCTGTGAGTGTGAGAATTGCCATCTTGGAATACAGGGATAGGAATGTTATGTTCCTCTGTAAGATGATGAGCAAAAGGCAAAACCTGGTAATCCAGCAGTTCAGTGTTGGCCTTACTGTCACCTCAACCAAAGAACCCATTTCCATGTAATTCAAACACCCCCCAGTACATCACAGAGGTGACTCATATTTGTCCGGGGAGCTTATTATTGCCACAGTGCAGTTAGAGAACCAGTGACTTTGAAGCAGCCTTTTTCGCTGAGTTTTGTACCAATATTCAGTGTTTCAGTTTTGTCCTGATTTAGAAAATTTTGTGATATCCACTGAAAAGGTTCTAGGCCTGTCTACTGAGTGTAGATTATCAGAAGGATAATATGTTTCCTAATGAGAACACCTAGAGGTAATATGTACAAAGAGAAAAGCAAAGGCCCTAAAACTGACCCCTGTGGTACTCCACAAGAAATACTACTTTTTGGATGATTAATTTCCCAGCGAAACCAGGAACAGTCTATTTGTTAAATACATATTAAACCTATCTAAACTGTGCTTGAGAGGCCGACCCAGTTTCAAGATTGGTGGATTAATATGTTGTGATCAAGAGTATCAAAAGCTGCACTGAGATCCAATAAAAGCAAAAAGTAAAACTCATAAGATCACGAAAAGATTGTCATGATGGACTAGGAGTTAAAACTCACACGTTTACCCATCTCTTTATCAATTTGACATGACTTTCTGCTTATCCTGACATTACACAATCTCTCACCGAAAGCTTTTCAACTACTGGACTAAACCTGGCCGACTGTCTGGCTGATAAGGCGGCCTTTAGCCAGGAGCTAAAGATAGCCTAGGCGTGCTTGCTCAGACTCCTTAAAAATGACGCTGTTGTTCTTTGGCTCCACCTGACTTTTTTTAACCCTGTCAGCTGAGTCATGCGACGTTTGAAGAGCAGCTTTGAAGCTCTATCTGGGTTCCAGATCTTCAGTGCAGGAATATTAGCGCTGGATTTTGCTGGCCTGAAATATTAATGGTTCCTTCAGTGTAAGTTACAGTCTCTGCAACACTTCAGCGAGACAACTTCCTGGAACCTCGTCTTTCAGCAGCCATTTCCTCCACCTTGACAGGCAGCGGCGTACTGCCTGTATGAGTCCTGACTGCATCTCGGTTCACCTCGTTACAAGGCCTGAAGCCCTATTAAAGTGGGTTACTGTTAGCCTGCCACCTCTCCGTGAGGAGTAGTCGAAGCACATTGTCCACCGGTATTGTTCCTGCCAGGCTGTTCGGTGTAATGCGGTGTGATGCGCTATTGTATGCTGTTGGGTGAGTAACTCCTAAACAGTGTGCCAGTAGTCCTTGTGTTGCTACACTAGGCTTGCCTTGTTGTTGACTGACCATCAGCAATGCTGGACAAGAGAAAGGCAAAAACGAATGAAGAGGACCTTTAGCGCAGTTTAGCTCCGCCTATTCACACTGAAGTTATAAGGAGTGTTCCAGTCTGGTTGTTTTTAAGGCACAATACAGGACAGCCAATCAGAACAGGGCTCATTTACATATATCAGTCTTAAAGGCACAATCTGTTTAATTCTAGTGAATAATGGTTGGAAACTAGCCAAGTAAAAATGAATTATGACTGTTTTGTTATATGTGTCATAAATGGATAAATGGCCTTTGCTTCCCAAAGCGCGCAGCCAAGAAACGCTTGCGAAGTAGGCTAAAGCTTTTGAGGGGCTGGCTCTTTAAGGACATGTTTACACAGGGCCTTCATTGAATTATTTCCTCCCGCTTCCTCTCCTCCCTTTTCACTCCGGGGAAATAACACACCTCGAAAGCCGAGAGACATGAGCTTGTCACTTCTAAATCCTCTCTGATGACTTGACAAGATGAGAACTAATACCTGGTCCACAACCTGGCCTCCTCCTGCATGGTGGCGTGGATTCCAAACGGGATCGGAATAAGCGGGTTGAACAGCAAACACCGCTAGGGAGAAAAAGAAGCTGTGAAAAAGAGAAGAGTCATTCTGCTCAATTCACTCAAATACAGCCTGGATAAATTAACAGTGCATGGTTTATTAGGGGGGCCTTGCTTTAGCTAGTTACTTACCCGCAATACACTTTGGGTCCACTAGAGGCACTGGCTCATTCTAGATGGCTCACTTGTACCAGGGAAAAGAGTGGATGGGAAGGGAAAAATATCTATGAGCTGAGCCAAGATTAAATGTTTGTTCACTTAAATTCAGTTTGGCATTAATTAAACTTTCTCCTAGACCGAAACATAAGTTGCTACCAAGCGGCTTTTGCAAACGTGTCTCAAAAGAACCACTTTTGTAAATGAGCTTTAAACTTTATAGAACCTAATGTAAATGTTCTAGAACTGTAAAGTGTTTCCATGCAGCCGTATGTCCAAGCTAAGAACAGCTTAGGAACTTTTATATTTTAAGAGCACATGTAATTAACTTGCACATGCTAATGTTGGTCCAGTTTCCAGATCTGGCTTTAGCATAAGCTAAAAAAAAGCATTTCACACCAGTTTCAACTTTGATGCACTCGGTAATTCAAATTTGTGTCCTCGATCAATAGTACCACTGCTTTCTTTGGCTGCGCTGACCTCTGTACAGCTACATTTACCCTACATAATGATGGAAACACAGAACAGGTTTCAGAGACTAGTCTACTTGTTGAGTTGACTCCTCAGTTAAGATGCTTTAAGCTTGATTTGGACTAGTTGGTGATCGTGTGATTAGGACACTGGATGCCTCAGGTGTTGATCCTGGTGATCTCAGGTTTCCTGAAGGGTAGCAATGCAATACAAGGCTTGTTGGCTAATGTCCTGTGTAGTTTGGCGTTGTTCTAACATTTAGATGTACATTCTTAGAAAAAACTAAATCTGTCTACAAGCCTACAAATCTGTTACTGGGGTGGTACCCTCAAGGGTACATCTCAGTACCTTTAGCTAGGGAACATTACAGTACCATGTTCCACTGAACTTCTCCAGCCGCTGTAAGGAGGTACAGTATCTTGCCCATGGGGAAAAACATATTTAAGGTACATGGTTGGACCTTAAAACCAACTGTTGTACATCTGAAGGTACATTTACACAGTTTACACAAAAACAGACACAAAGATCAGATACTGAACACGGTTACTATGGTGGAGAGGGAGCATGATGCCCTATAATCCTGTGAAGTGTAAAGTTGGTTACTCTCAATTTTGTGGTTATGGTGCTCTAAACGTATATGCCTTACTGGGCCTCCACCGCGGGTGAGCATCTTGGCATGGCCGTCTAGGGTGTGCCAAAAATTTGCTAAATTCCGGGGTCCACATCTCGGCTTCCCTGATGGCTAGCTATACTATCTAGGGCTCAGTGGAAAGACCACTCTACTAACTTACTAACTGCTAGGTTAGCTCATTGGTTAACCATAGCTGCACACAAATTATCCCACTGCTACCAACCACACCAGTTATCTACACTTGTAGGGCTGCGACTCAGTGGGCAGCAGGTTACTGTCATGGATATCCGTATAATTATCTGGCATGGTGTTGTTCACCTTTGCATTTACTGTCTATGGTAGACAAGTTAGCCAGCTTGCTAACTGTTTTGTTAGCTCTCTGCTAAATCACAACCAGAGCCACCAATCACAACATTGCTCCTACTACTGGAATATGCAATTGAATCTATAATAAATATCCGGTAATCTATTTTTATCACTTTTGTGTTTGCATAGCGCAGGGTTAGCGAGTTAGCTAGCTCACCAACTGCACCAACTGGTCCATCAGTCCAGCCCAAACCAATTCACAAGGCAACAGCAATTTAATGTTACCTAGATTTCTAGTGTGACCGCAGCTTTAGGCCAGCCCAGTCCAATTATGTGAAAGCAGCTGATAGACTATGCAACACAGCACTGTACAAAGCTGCTTCTATGAGCTGTTGAGGCATCTATAGCCTGATGCCACTGAATCCACACTGTCCTCCAGTCTGAAACATACAAAACAAGTTAAAAAGAAGAATCCATATGTTTCCTGTCTCATCTAAACCCCGTTCGCTTTACGTGGTCTCTAATTTCATTAACCTCAGTCAACAACAGTGCGTCCTTCGAGGAGGAGATGAGCTACGTCTTCCAGACCCAGCCGAAGCACAGACATAGACCTTACTTTTACACAGACATAATAACGGCCGTAATCAACCACCGTAATTGATTTGAACAGTCGGAGCTGGAAGGGATACTCAGCTCCTGAGGCAGAAAGAGGGAGAGAAATAGAGACATAAAGAGCCAGAGAGGCTATAGCTGCAGGGTAGAAGGCGGGAGAAAGGTTGGAGGCTGTAGCTTGAGGCTGTGCTTTCTCGGCCAGGCTGATTAGGAGTCTCCTAGCTGCAGGTTTTAAAAGCCTAGCACGGGTCAGTGACAGGTGCTGTTTGATTTTCCCCTTCAATCTCCTCGCTGAGTGGCAGGGCTAGCTGCTATCATACCACGCCATAACTAACTGGAGCAGGATGTGTGCGGAAATGTGTGTGCGAAGGGCAGAAGGAGTGAAGTGGAGAGATTTTTAGGGAAACTTCAGGATAAAATGTCTATGACTATGTACTTACCTTATCAGGGCTAACAAAACGGTCCTGACTTTGTAAAAATGCAGTGCTTTTCTAGGTTTCCATCGTGTCTGAGTGATTCAGATTTATGAAAGACCATTTCCACCACAAAAAATGCCATACAGTATCACATAGTTATGACTTACTATCTCATAATTATGACTTACTTTCTCATTATTATGACTTACTATCTCAAAAATATGACTTACTATCTCATAAATATTACTTACTCTCATAATTATGACTTACTATCTCATAATTATGACTTACTCTATCATAACTATGACTTACTCTCTCATAACTATGACTTACTCTCTCATAACTATGACTTACTATCTCATAACTATGACTTACTATCTCATAAGTATGAGATTTAGCATCTCATAAGACTTAGCATCTCAATTATGACTTGCTTTCTCATAATTATGACTTTCTATCTCATAATTATGACTTAGCATCTCATAATTATGACTTGCTTTCTCATTATTATGACTTACTATCTCAAAAATATGACTTACTATCTCATAACTATGACTTACTCTCTCATAACTATGACTTACTATCTCATAAGTATGAGACTTAGCATCTCATAAGACTTAGCATCTCAATTATGACTTGCTTTCTCATAACTATGACTTACTCTCGCATAACTATGACTTACTCTCTCATAAGTATGAGACTTAGCATCTCATAAGACTTAGCATCTCAAAAGTATGATATAGCATCTCAATTATGACTTGCTTTCTCATAATTATGACTTACTATCTCATAATTATGACTTAGCATCTCATAAGTATGACTTACTATCTCATAATTATGACTTAGCATCTCATAAGTATGACTTACTCTCTCATAATTATGACTTAGTGGTTCATTGTAGAGAAACTTCGTTCACTGTGTTGTAGATACAGTTTTAGATCCAACATTCATACAGGTAATGAAAGCCTTGAGAGACATGTGAACAGTAGAACAAGGTGTGGTAGATCTCTGGGAACAGGACTGAACGCTCCTGGCCTAGAGGCCTTCAAAAATGGACCATGAATACTGACCTGAATTTTGGAATCTAGGGTGGGCAGGGTTGGGGGGGGGGGTCTTCTGCAGTTCCCATGACATTAAGTTTTTACAGTATCCACCACTGTCCCATCTCCACCCTGTTCCTCAGTCCTCTATCAGTCCTACCACAGTTATGAAGGATGGGGAGCTCCAGGCAGAGGTTGCCAAGAACTCCAGCTCAGGATTTCACAGTTCTCTCCCCTCCTCCTCAAGCAGTCTTCCCTCATACCACCAACAAATGCTGAAGGCACGGTCTGAACTTGTGAAATACTGATAAGTCGGAAAAAGGAAGTTGAGTGCTATTTTGCCCTACAGCGTAAAAATCAGCAATCAGGCAACACGCCTATAAACTTTTCATGCAATAACGTTCTCTTTGGAGCTTTTAGAGGCGTTCAGTTCTTCAGATGTCCACTGTGAACAATTCTTCACTTAGTAACTTAGAACGGAGCACATCAAACCACTCTCAATATGCTTCACATATGGTTCACATTGTTATACCTATATATTAACAGAATAAATACAAATATTTGGAAGGATAAGTTGAATTTGATACCTACTGCAGTTAGGACTAAGGCTAGGTTTAAAACCTTCATATTACATACATGTAAATACTTACATTTCCTACCAGTCAAAAGTTTAGACGTCACTACCTTATTTCTATCTTAATGCTTTACTTTAGAATAAAAGTGAAGACAATCAACTATAAAATAGCACTCATGTTATGTTAATTATACAGTCCACCTTAAAAAGCTCCAAAATGGAACTTTACAGGAGGATAAAGCAGCTGCGGTGGAGGCTGATAGAACAAGGTTTATTTCTAAGCAGTTTTGGACCAATTCTATTGGTCTGTCCATCATGAATATTCACTAAACTGAAGGGAGAACTAGAGCTTTTACACTGTGCAGAAAAAGAGATCAAAGTTTTACACCACTAAATATATATTAGAGGTGGAGATATGGAAAAATACTATACTGTGGTACATCAAGAGTGTATGTGGTATATCAGGATATGTACTGTTTCAGACTCTCATCAGTTGGAGCTGGTAAGTGTAAGACTGTAGAGTCTTTAAGATCACCAACAACATCCATTTAGATGGGTGTATCTAAGCTTTTATGAATTGTGTATAATATATATATGTATATGTAATCTGTTTTATAGGGTGACTGGTTAAGCTAGCTCAGCATTCATGGCTCCCAAAAGACATCTGGTTTGTCACACTACTGCAGTGGACTGTAAAAGACTGTAAAAGAGGGAAATTGAACTCCTGATGAGATGTCCTGTTGTCTACTCTCTGCTGCTCATTGCTGTTGTTGGCGATGGAAGACATTTCTGTCAGCACTCCATTCAAAACAACGGTTTGGCTTTTACTTTCTACAATTTCAGTTGGTCCATTCATCATCCAGTGTTCACACAGTGTACGTAAAACGGCTAAAGGGCTTTTTTTTAAATAGTGTAAAAACCATTAATATGCAACTATAAGATTTTCTCATTTTAGCAGATTTTTCCCCCTATTTTAGGAAATGTGCTTAAAAAAACAAACCAAATTATGTATCTGCCAATATAGTGAGATAATTGTGTATTCTTCTGCCCGGATAGTGAGAATATTATTTATTCATCTTTTGCTTGTGAAGATGATATTATTATTATTATTATTATTATTATTATTACTATTATTATTATTATTATTATTTTGCAGTGTATTATATGGCTTGTGGATCATTCCCATCACTGCAGTGACATGGTGGCACGTTAGTGTGTGTTGTGCTAGTACAAATATTTGCATTTGCACACATCTCTCTCTCTCTCTCTTTCTCTCTCTCTGTCTCTCTCTCTCTCTATATATATATATATATATGTGTGTGTGTGTGTGTGTGTGTGTGTGTGTGTGTGTGTGTGTGCGTGTGTGTGATGATATATGTATATGTTTACCGTGCAGATGAGTGACAAGGCATAACAACAAGCCCATATGTATGTATGAGAAAGCACCAGACAGAGATGCTGATTTCGAAGTCTTAAGTTATTATTTTCGCATTTGAATCCAAATTGAATCCGTAACAACAGATATGACAACAGAGGTGCCGTCAGAAAAATAACACTGACATCAGCCAAACTGTTGGCGGAAGGCATTTGATTCGCATGGAAACAAACAACGACTCCATTCAGCCGTCCCGTCCGCAGCATTCTTTCCCAGTGATGAGTGCAGTGATGTCCTGAGGGCGAGAAAGCTCTGTTTCCCTTCCTCCGGGTAATGGCAGGACCTGCTGGGTGTTAATTACGGGCCGGCGTGATTTAGGATGTCAGTTTTACAGTCATAGAGTCGCAGCTGCCCTCTACACTCTATCTCTAACTTCTTTTCTTTCTGTTTTCTGCAGTGATCTCTCGCTCTCTCTCTCTCTCACACACACCATGTAATCTGCGTGTTTACTTCAGGGCCAAGCTCCGGCCGTCAGGCAAGCGGATAATCCAGCTATGGCAGGGAGAGTCAGGTTTGACAGAGGGAGCCAACACGTACACACATGCGGAGTTATCTCCCTCCGATAGACGAACTTTCTGGCAGGACTTTCTACTTGTTCGTCCAGACATTCGGTATAAAAGGCCGAGTTGTCTGCTCTCTTGTGCAGCTGTGGAGCAACATCAGGTTAACTCTTAAACGTCTTTGTTGTCATTTTGTTATACAATGTAAGTGTAAAGAATAATTGACTTTAATAATGGCTTGTACTATATGGCCAAAAGTATGTGGACACCTGTCTATGAGCTTATTGGATATCCTATTCCCTAAGCTTTAGTATGGAGCTGAGATTGAACCACCGCCCATATGATACCTGCCAGTCCTGGTGGTCCTGTGGAGGCTCCTGACCATTGAAGAATGGGGTAAAAGGGGGGCTATGGCAAAGTATGCAGAAAAGTGCACCAGTATGATAAGTAGACACGTGTGGCCAAAAGTATGTGGACACCTTTCTGAGAGACATCATGTTCCCTCATCCTAATACAAGCATTAGTATTGAGCTGAGATTGATGTTTATGGAGACGACATGGCTATGCGCTTGATGTAAAAGTGATATGGGTGTGGCTGAAACACCAGAGCTCAATGATTAGGAGAGGTGTCCCCATACTTTTGGCCATACAGTGTATGTTTGTTTACAGGTTGAGAAACCCTGTTCTAAGACGTATCACTGTTCTCAGATGACTCTCTAACTTTAATGTAAGTCAATGTAACCAGACTTTTTCCAAGTAATTTTGGCCCATTCATAATGGCATTTACACATAATGGAATTTACACACAATGTAACAGCCATTGGCGTTTTTTTTTAAATTATGGAAATGCAGAAAATGACCAAAAAGATGAGGTTAATATAAAATATGAGGTTTTATTCCAACAGCAGAGAAATTACCATTATGACTACTGTTACAGTCAAGGCTGTAGTCATAATTCAAATGCTGGGGGGACCAAATATAGGGGGGCTAATTGATTAACACTTGCAAAGTGGCCAGTTCTAACCAAAAGTGTTTGTTCCCACTTCATCTAATTACTGAAACTTAGCAAAATGCTATTTATTTCCACAATAAAAGACTTTAAAGACTGTAAAGTGAAGTGCTGGCATGGTGGACCCGCATTACCACCCACAATGGACCGCGAAGTGGCCACCACCAGGTACTTAATGACCAGTGTTGTCTGGCTAGAATTGTCTGTGCAAACAGACAAATAACTCCAGCAGTCAATGCAGGATGCCCCACACGCATATCCCACAGGCCATTGCATCGTTCTTTAACTTCTATGGGATATGGGACCAGAAGACCTACCAGAGTGCCTCTGTTTACACTGAAAACAGTGCCTCACCTGAGCTTATGATGATGCTAACTAGACCCTAGAGGACTAGCAACATGTGATGTGGTCCGTTGTGTCATGGTACCAATTGTTTCGGGCTGATGGTAGGGTATGTGTGTGGCACAGACCCCATGAACCATGGACCTCAGTTGTCAACAACAGGATAATGCACAAGTTGTTCAGAATTGGTTCAGGGAACATCCTGGACAGTTCTGACAAACGGTGTGGCCTGCACGTTTTGCCGACATGACCCCAATGAACTCCGATAATTCACATCACCTTGCCATGAGCATGACGTGGAAGTGATTTCTGTTAGAGTTGCTTGTCAGTTTGCATGGACAATTCTAGTCAGACACCGCTGGTCACGATCATTTAGCATCTCTGGGTGGCCACTGCCCTGTCCACTATGGGTGGAAATGCTATCAGTGACGTATTCCCGGTACACACAAGACACTGTGGATCGAGGAATGTTAAATGCCTGCAGAATTCCAGAAATGGAATGTCCCATCCATCTGGAACCCTCTATCATGCCTTGTTTGAACTCTCAATATTTCAGTTCACCTTGCCATGAGCATGCTGGCCAATGTTCAACCTCGCTGACAAGATAACACTTCACAACTTAGGCGTGTATGGGGGCGTTCCCAAGCCGTCCCATGAGGGAACACCGCTTCATAATCAATTCTGCTTCATATAACCACAGACATGAAATAATAAAGTTGAACTGAGTCGACTTCAATTGGTTAACACCTTATTTACAACTGAGGTTTCCAACTGAATTCACAGCTGCAGAGCTTAAGGAAGTACTTCGGTACTCCTTCCACGGCTGATTTATCAGTCCCTACATTTTACAGCGCTAAACCTGCCAGAGAAACCTCCAGACGCAGCCTGTTCCCATTCTGGGAGACCTCGTTCTGTGCCAGGGTCCCAGGCCTTAAGTGATTAGAAGAGCAGTTCCACAATGCAGGTGCTTAACGTTCGCCCTCCCCAACCTGCTCCGTCTGTAAAGCACCCTCATGGAACTATGCTAGCTAATTAGCGAACGGAGGACAACAGCCGCTAATTAGAATCCGTGTCTATTTCCACCGCTCTTTCAGGCAGCACTCTGGTGGATGAAAAAAAAGAGAAAACTTTCTGAATGTGGAGATTTATGTGTTTATGTTAATGCCGGAGGTCCTTTTGTGTGAGGGCTGGGAGCTCAGGTCTGCTATTTGTGCCCCCCTATCCCCTCCGCCTCCCCTTGCGTCTGGCAGCGCCCCCGGTGTGTCACAATAAGCCTGGAACTTCGGATAATCAATAAGCACATCAGCAGGAGGAGTGTGCACGGTGAAGTGCACCCCCTGCTACATCTATAGCAGTAGACTGAAAAAATTGCTGCTCATGATTAGCAAGACTAGCCTGGCTAGCTCCTAGCAGGAGTTGTCCACTGTAGCACTCCAAACTCAGTGCTTTCAAATGTTTCATTGTGCATTTAATTGTGGAATTTCATTCCACCTTAAATGGTGTAGCATTTACATCCTGGCACTGACATGCAGCTTCTTATTCACTAGCTTCTTGTTTGAAGTTTCCCGTTCCACCTTAAATGATGCAGCATTTACATCCTGGCACTGACGTCCAGTTTCTTATTCAGCAGCTTCTTGTTTGAATTTTCCCATTCCACCTTAAATGGTGCAGGATTTACATTCTGCCACTGACATTGGGCTTGTTGTTAACTAGCTTCTTGTTTGAAGTTTCTCGTTCCACCTTAAATTGTGCAGCGTTTACATCCTGGCACTGACATTCAGCCTCCTATTCAGCAGCTTCTTGAGTTTTCCTGTTCCACCTTAAATGGTGCTGCAGCTACATTTGTCCCTGAGATCTTGTAATAACTGGTGCACCACTTAAGATGGAATTGGGCAGTTTGAATAAGCAGCTGGCTAATAAGCAGCTAATTATTACTGGCGGAATGTAAATGCTTCACCATTTAAGGCGGAATGGGAAAATTCAGAGAAGAAGCTCACCAAGATCTGGCATGTACAGTGGTTACATGTTTACTTAACGTTAGTTAAGCATTGTTAATGTATTACTTCATCTTGCTTAGTAAATACTTGTGTACATAAAGTGTAACCAGCAGTTCATTTTTTTCCTTGCCCAGTTCTCTCCATAATTTTGTCTTGTCCAATTCCCCCTCACCCCAATAGCTAGGTTTGCCTCTATCACATGATGCTGCTAAGCTGGGAGGGTGACGGCTAGCTTCCCCCGAAACACATGAAGTACCAATGCATTTTACCAACCGACTGTTAACACACCACCAACACCAACTGGACGGCTCTACACGCTTGGAGGAGAACATTTACTGCCAGTTCTTTGTGTTCAGTTAACAGACTCCCATGTGAGCTAGCATTGAGCGATTAGGCTGTCTTGGGCCTTTGGCAACGCAGGGCTGTGGCATCACTGGGGTGGTTTTCACACCGTATGGTTTTCTTAGTCCATAAAGCCTCTTACCGAGGTGTTTCATTTCCGTTGCCATGACTGTTCCGAAATATTTGGTTGAGCCAAAGACAGGAATATCTTGTGCTTCCTGCTGGATATATAAGCAAATCCCGGAGGGTACATGGTGTAGTCCTGCATGCCATGTGGCCTACACCTCTGATCCACACACACACACACACACACACACACACTCATCTCTCTCTCTTTCACACCCCATGCAGCTCCTTCTCTCTTTTCATTGTAATTGTTCTGAGGTTACCGTGCACCTTTCTCGCCCACCATCTCCCTCTCCTCCTGCGACTCGATGCTGCATTCTCTCTGCATGTTTTCTAGCTAAAAGGATGTACCAGAGAAGAGGTGGAAAAACACCTCCCTCCCCCCACAGGGGTCCAATTAACAAACGAGGGTGCAAACACCGGGGGCCAGGTCAACCTTGCCCTGCCCTGTCCTTTTCACATGTTACTATATAGATGAGAATGGGCACGGCACTCCTTTCCCTCCTTTCTCACCTCCTCCGCTTCCTCTCTCTTTGGTCGCCACCTCACCCGTCTCTCACCTGACTCAGCCACTCTTCTCACACGTGTAATATGCTCAGGAGACACACACCTGTTTGTTTTGTACCATGTCAGGACATTGTGTCATGTCCCATGTGTAATATGTATGTAATTACATATATGTTATAAATGATGTTTAATTTTTATTATTCATTTATTAAATGCTAACATCCTATATGTCATATTTAATAACTACATAACTACAAACATTATATATAACAACAACAACAACAACAACAACATGAACATCATGTACATAATTACTACATGTAATAATATCCAGAATGCATTATATGCATATAATCACATACATAGATTATGACCCATATACATTTATTATATGTCTAATAATCTACAAGTAATGATAATGTCCATACATACTTCAATGCAAAGTATAATATATCCCAGGAATATTGTATATATAGCTCACTATGCAAAAAATGAGTCACCTGCGACTGAAACATACTTAAAACGTGTAATACCTCCACAGCTGAATGGATTTGGCATGGACTGGACAAGTTTCTGGATGTAGGCCACATCAACGTTCAGCCACTCTTGCATCACTGAATTGTGCAGTTGGGCCAGATTTGGTGGATGCCTTCCCTGGCCCAATTCTGAGGAGAATTCCCTGTAGACTAGGATTTTAGCCACTGCTGGTAGACCCGTATGACCATACGCTTCCATACACCTGCAGATTCAGCTACTTCCTTCACACTATGGTCTTTGGCACGCCCAAATGCAGTCACTCCTTTTAGCCAATCCTTAACATCTGCTCTGGAGCCATTTTCCACACATGGAACGAGACATTCACTGCACTGTAGCACCTCTTCTCAATTTATGAATCCCGTCACTCACACCCCGCAGGTACTTATAGCCTCATCATCCTTGTGCAGCGCCATCTGCAGGAGCCTGAAGTTACTACCACCTTAAACACACAAGGTGGCAGGACGATCCATGCCATTTGGCTTTGTTCTAACACTCCTCTGCTGATCTACATCAAATACTGAATGTTATTATGTCTGGTTTACTTATATTATTCATGTACATTCATGTATTTATGTATGTATTTATGAATTATGGGAATTGTATGTATTTCATAAGCATATGCCTAAACCTAACTTTAATCTTAACCTCACTAAGCAAAAAGAAATAGTTGTCTCTTCTCCACCCTGCGATGAACTGGGGGCCTGTTAGGGGTGTTTCCTGCCTTCCACCCAATGGGCACTGGGATAGGCTCCTCTGCAACCCAGGAGGATAAGCTCTTTAGATGATGGATGTACGAAGTAATTCTTTTGTTCAGGTAAATGTTTGAAAGAACACAAGACCCACTCCCACACCAGCAAAACACGAAACACAGTGTTCCTGGAAATCTGCTGGAAGAGAGTGGAAACAGCATCCACGCTTTTCCACTATCCACATCGGATCTCCAGAGGGGCTGGAGAAAAAGGGTTCTTCTTAGAAGGTTTTTCTCCTGGCTCCCCAAGGTGTCCGGACTGCATCTCTACGAGGCCTGTTTTGTGGAGTTATGGTGTCTACTTTGTGCTGATCAGGACATTTTTTTCCACGTTTGGAGGTTTTATATTGTTAATCAGTCCCAGGGCTGGATTTGTGTGAATTTTTTTGAACTCGCCTGGAAATTCAATATGCTGGCAGCTTGTGCAAATTAGCATGAAGACGAGGATTTATTAGCTATTTATTTATTCATGACATCCCCCTAAAAAAAAGGTTGGAGGGATAAAGCAACGTGTTCAAAATGCTTCCTGGCTAAGCTGGGACGGGGAAGCAGCAGCCGGGGATGTTTCAGTGTTTATGTCCTTGAGAATGGTAATGGCCGTGATGGCCACAAATATCGTTTTTGTGGAAGGGGGCTAGACACCTCATCAAAATTTAACCAGGACTGTAAATAAACTGCTTACGTGACCACGGCATGATGTACATGTCTACCTGCACATGGGATGATTTGCATTGGTGAAATAAAGCCTGCTCTCTTGAATGGCAGCGCGACATGCTAGCGTGATGATGCCTAGGTGCAGAGATGAGGCGGTTCATTGGGTGCATATCAGCGGTGATGCACAGTGAGCTTGAATGTGGAACTAAGAGATTGGCTTCCCGATTTAACCCTATCATTATAAGACTAATTATTATATTATTATTATTATCTAATTATTTGGTTCATTCTTACTTGGCTATATAGAAACTACACGATCGCTCTTAATTACTGGAGCATGTTTGGGAAATGTTTACATGTTAATTCCAGGTTATTGTTCTATATCATTGGGTTGTTCTATAAAGAATCATAAAGTGTCTTATGTAAAAGATCGCTCTATGTATGGCATAGCTGTGTCCAACAATAGCTGGTAGTAAATGCTAAAATTGGTGTCAGAAGTGGGATGTGGTCTAGTATTTAAGTCCGTTTCTGTCCAGAACAGTCTACTGTGGTTCCCTCACAGTGATACCTCTGACACCATTTAGGGGCAGTCGTGTGCTGGAGGTTAGGGAACCAGCCTTGTAACCACAGGGTCACTGGTTCGATTCCCTGAACCAACCGGAATGACTGAAGTGCCCTTGAGCAAGGCACCTAACCTCCAACTGCTACCTGGGTGCAGTGGATAGGGCTGCCCACTGCTCTGGGCAAGTGTGCTCACTGGCCCCTAGTGTGTGTGTGTGTGTGTGTCTTTCACTTGGCAGCACAAATGGCAAAAATGGCTCTAAACTCCCTACTCAGAGAATGATTGCCCTCATCTGAATTATTATTATTATTAATTATTTATTAATTATTAATTATTAATTAATTATTTATTATAGATTATATTATTATTATTAATGTTCACCACTTTTATAGGTGGCACAGCTTTTGTACAAGACGTTGTGCTGTAGTTGGCCACAGCCACATTGTACATAAAGAGAGTTTTCTTAAGCAAACTGCTGGAAATTCCCCAGCAAGCAGCCATGAACTCCAAAGACCATGAGCCCTTGCAACCGGAAAAGAACGGGCCTTATAGTTTAATAAGTTATAGGCAGCTGTTTTCTTACCATGCACCGAGCTGTTTCAGGTCACGTAATTATGTGAGTGTTTATTTACATAGTTTACTCTAAGTATGTATTTCAGGTACTTTTTCTGCTTTGTATGTCATTGTAGTGTATTATGAACGCGTTGAATTTCAAATGGACATATATTTGTCAAAAAACGACAACATTTCATGGTTACAAAATGAATATATTGTCTTTGCACTATTTTCAGTTTAAATAAAAGGTTTAAACGATTTGGGCATCATTGCATTCTGTGTTTTATTAACTTTTTGCATTGGAAGCTGGGTTGTATATAGCTTGCCCCTGCCCAGAACTCAGCCAGCAATGCCTGGATAATAAAGCACAACGACAGAACCTGTGTCTCCTTAAATAGCAGTAAATGCTACACTACTATTAGGGTGGTATTCGTTGGGGAGGTGGGGTAATGTAATTCTACCACAGGTCGTCTGTAATGTTTATAAGGGATTTGCATGGGATAAAAATAACTCGGTATAAATCACGGAGATGGAAGGAGACCTGCCTGATTTATGCACTTCCATCACACCAAAGTTTGGGCGCCCCTGGTCAAATTACATGCTTTTGTTGATTGATTGTCTCTGATTGTCCCAGTAAAAATAAGCTAACACATCCTCTACAGAGACTACTGCACACTTTGGTACAAAGTTACTGTTTAATTTGCTTAATTTACAATTTAACATTAAGTGTGGTATGTGCAAAAGTTATGGCACATAAATAAATGAACAGAAATAAAGCAAATAAATAGACCACCCAGTGCACATCACCCAGTGCTGGTAATGGGAACCAGATACCCATGTATCCATATATGTTATTATACTGTAAGTTTATTGATTTGTTTACTGTGGTATTGTTTTACTCTGAATTAACTTGTTTGCATCTCAGACCAAAAACCATTTTTTACGCCACAGAGATTTGACACTATCAGGAGCGAATATTCAAAGCTTCATTCATCTAGGTCAAAGCCTCTATCGCTTTTGCTAAGCCCAAGAAAACTACTCTGTTATTATTCTAGCACTTTTCTTGTGACGAGAAAGAGAAGAGGAGATGTCTGCAGTCGATATAGTGAGTTAAAATTCCTAAACAAATGAAGAATTTTTATTTTTATTTTTTTTGCCCGTGTGCTAATGTTAACTAGCTAGCTAACATTAGCACCTACTAGCAAAGCCAAACTGGCCTTTTGCAGATACTTGATATAGTCTGTTGGTTTTTAGGGTGTTTCTTGCTATAAAGTCACGTCTTTGTTTCACTTGTCAGGTTTGTCGGTCAGAAAAGGGCTGACGAAGATACCTAGCTATCTATGTAGCTAAGGTGGAGCTAAAGCTAGTTATATTCGCTTTAGCTGGACAGCACATAAAACAGCTAACAGCTGGAACATGAAGATGTAGGTTCATAGCAAGAAACACCCTATAAAACCCACAGTCTAGTCAAGGGTCTCCACAAAGGCCCAGTTTGGCATTTAACAGTGTAACAATGTTAGCTAGGTTCGCTAGCTATAGCTAGCTAACATTAGGGCCCATTGCCACCAAACCTGCAGCTGTCTCTTCTTCTCTTTCTCACACAAGGAAAGTGCTAGAATGACTGAGGAGTTTTTTTCTGGACTCTATTTAAACAATGAAAGCAAAACTACAGCACACTGAACAGACAACCCTCAGCCAATCAGTAGAGGTTTGGACCTCGACGCGTTAACAAGCATATTGGGGTGAAAGAACTGAACCCTTTTGAACCCACAGCGGTGCTGAATGAACAAGAAAGCGACTGTGAAAAAGTTTACAGGTTCTGTGACTGTTATTCTGTCTTTCTCATACCGCCGTGACATGGTGAATGAGTGCACGGAAGTGTTTTTTGCAGGTCGGGTTTACTGAAGGGAAAAAGGGGAAAAAAGAATAGCGGAATCCCAGAATTCCCAAAAGGATACCCAACCAATGAACGGATATCTGAGTACTTGGGTTCAGCACCAGCAATTATATAGAAAGTATAAATATTGGCGGAATTCAACTGTAAGTGAATGATATTTATAGTGTCATTAGCATGGCAATTTTCCAGAGGACATTCAACATTCCCACACTGTTTTCTATGAAATACAAATTGTACATTAAAAAAAAAGAATAAAATAAAAATAAATAAATAAAATAAAAGAAAATAAAGCCTAAAACATCACTATCACTATATACAATATCACTATGTTTGGCCTAAATATCACTAGAACTACAAAACTCCACACGTTTAATGTGGGACTTGTAGTGCATTTATACAGTTACTCAAGTTTAAACAGAACATGCATCTTAAAGGGTTAACAACGGGCTGTTCACTCAACCTGTCCCATCACTCTGCTCAAGGTGATGTTGCCAAAATGCGTGTGATGTTTTTGGGTGGTCTGGTTAGAGGACGGTTGGGGTCTTCTCGCCGTCTGTGTGTAAAAGGAGAGCAGGACTGTGTGGAGGTGTCTTATTTGGGCTGTAGGTGGAGATGAGAGATGGGCAGGCAAGGCTGCGCGGGCGAGCTGCCCGCTGTACCCGGAGAGCCTGTAGGAGTGTAGGACAGCTGCTTCATAGCTGGGCCTGTAAGGACACAGTCATTAGCTTCTAGCACATGCTGGACCAGCCATATGGGCTTGTACACTTGAATGGGTCTGAAGGAGGAGGGGGTGGGTGGGGGAAAACCCAAAGGGCATTTAGTCATCTTTAACTGAAGATATGAGCACTGTCTGCCCACGAAACTACAAACAACGTTCAGGCTTCAGGATGGCTGGTATTACCTTTTAGTCATGCAACATATATAATATACATATATTTATATTAATATACCTAATATAATACTAACATGTTTATATATGATGTTTCTGACCCACTTCAAACTACTGCCTCCACCCAAGTATCGGCCCATGGGCCAATAGAGGGTGCTTCATGGTCCACTGGTGTTCCACGGCCCATAGGTTGAGAAACTGTACACGGTTTTAGACGACACAATTAAGAACTGAACTGAGAACTATTTGCCATCATAAGCCACTTGCCCAGAGCGGTGGGGAGCCCCCCCTGGACTACCATAGCAACAGCCTAGCAATGTCCTAGCAACTGATTGGGCTTACATAGTAATAACAACACCTTAGCAACCACCTGGGCTACCATACCAACAGCCTAGGAATGCCCTAGCAACCACCTTGGATACCATAGTGACAACCTAGCGACCGACTGGGATCGCATAGTAACAGCAACACCTTGGTAGACACCTTGGCTACCATACCAACAGCCTAGCAATGCCCTAGTAACCATCTGGGATACAAAAGCAATGGCCTAGCGGCACCTTAGCAACCACACAGGAGACAATAGCGACAGCCTAGCAATGCCCTAGCAACCGACTGGGATCACATAGTAACAGCAACACCTTGGCAGCCACCTTTGCTTCCATAGCAACAGCCTAGGTTTGCCCTAGCAACCACTTGGGATACAAAAGCAATGGCCTAGCAGCACCTTAGCAACCACCTAGGATACCATAGTGACAGCCTAGCAATGCCCTAGCAATCACCTGGGAAACAATAGCAATGGCCTAGCAGCACCTTAGCAAACACCTAGGATGCCATAGTGACAGCTTAGCAATGCCCTAGCAATCACCTGGGAGACAATAGCAATGGCCTTGCAGCACCTTAGCAAAAACCTAGGATGCCATAGCACCTTTGCACCTACATCTGGACACACCTGGTTGAAGGTACGTTCTGCTTCCCATCATCTTCCAAGACATTTGGATAGAAAGTCTGATGGATAAACGCCTGGAAGGAGCCAGGTTTATGCTAATGTATGAATTTAGTTCCAAAACACTGAAAATCTGTTTTTAATGCCTTGAATCCCAGCAAGGACTTTCTCTTCTTCTGTCCTGCTGGAAGAGCATCCCAGGTGGCTCCTCGAGAAAGTGCTTGAGGGAATGCCAAGAATGTGTGAGGGGGGCATTCAGACGACGCCTTTCCAAACTCTCTCAAGCGTGCTTCTTTTCATTATTGTCTACAGAGCAAACATGCACCACAACTCCTCCAGACGGTGCGGTGTGCCTCACTGTGCATCAAGGTAGGGGGGGAGGGGGGCACGCTGAAGGATCTAAAATAGGAGTTTGATTCACTGGAACACACACTGTCACAAACAAGACTACATTCACTTTAATAGAATTCACCACAATGAATGGTCTTGCCTCGAGTGAACACATTTCGCAGGTGAAACTTTGTGTTCTCGCGTTACTGCTGTGGTTGTGTTGACCTCTAAAGGGGTGGGGCTTCATATAGCAGTACAAAGATAAAAAGATAAATAAATTAAATTAAAGGTGGCATAGAATGGAAATTTGTTCTTACGTTGTCATAGTTGAATAAGAGGAGTTCAGTACATAGAACTCACATACTGTGAACCTCAAACACTGTTGTTCCTCCTTCAAATACAAATCCTGCATTTACAAAAGAGGACGGGAAAAGGAGCTGATTCCCAAATCCTACTATTACATACCAGACCAAAAACTGAATCACCTTGTGTTTTTAAGGTGGTAGTAACTTCAGGCTCCTGCAGATGGCGATGCACAAGGATGATGGGGCTATAAATACCCGCGGGGTGTGAGTGACGGGATTCATAGATTGAGAAGAGGTGCTACAGTGCAGTGAATGTCTCGTTCTATGTGTGGAAAATGGCTCCAAAGCAGATGTTAATGATTGGCTAAAAAGGGTGATTGCATTTGGGTGTGCCAAAGACCATAGTGTGAAGGACGTAGCTGAATCTGCAGGTGTATGGAAGCGTACAGTCCTACGGGTCTACTAGCAGTGGCTAAAATCCCAGTCTACAGGGAATTCTCCTCGGAATTGTACCAGGCAAGACATCCACCAAATCTGGCCCAACTGAGCAATTCTTTTTATGCAAGACTGTCTGAACATTGATGTGGCCTACATCCAGAACCTTGTCCAGTCCATGCCAATTCCAGTCACAGCTGTTATTCATGTTTATGGAGGTATTACACGCTATTAGGTATGTTTCAGTCACAGGGGACTCAGTTTTTGTCCTGTGAGCTTATTTGTACCCCCAAAAGACCATGTGGACTAAGTGGAGAAATATAGTGTTCCAGGTTGTGAAGCCCTTTCCAAGGAACCAAACCCTCAAAGATACATGGTGGAGGTTCATCTTTAAACAAGGCCGAAGTTGCCTTTTATCCACCGTCTTCTTAATGGAATATTCCATTCCACCTTAAATGGTACAGTTTGCATAGCACCAGAATAGAACTGCGACACCACTTAAGATGGAACGGAAAACTTGCAAAACAAGCTGCCGAATAGCAAGCCAACTTCAGCTCCCACATCGTCCAAACTCTTGGATAATATGGAGCAACTTCAGCATTTAACACTGAAGAGACTGAAGAGAGGAGCAGTTCCACCTTTATTAGCATCACAGCCCCAACAGCAGCCTGTAAATAGCAGCCATGCTGTGTGATTGTATCCGTGTTTGCCAGTTGAAGCAGATCATCTTAAACTGAGAGTTTCATAGTGAGGAACAACTTTAATTTACTGTGTGTTGATGTTCAGATGGAAAGCAAGTAGCTAGTAGCTAGTTAACTACTAGCAAGCGCCACGTAACTAGCATTAGCATAGCTAAGTGAGTAGTATGAGGACCTAGCTTGGCTCATTTTATTTCCTGCCCATGTCTATTTCGCCGTGCTGCTTCAGTGTGATAATGGTTTTCTGGTGACCAGTCTTCCAGTCCAGCCTTGGTCATCCTCACTACATAAAAAGAAGCAAACTGCAAATGTCTGCAGCTTAAAAATAAAGGGCAAATACTCTGTGAGTAGGCCTGTCTAACCTTTTCACTGGCATCATACATAAATGCATATTAGACTAAGTAAAATACACAGAGTGTTTCACATTATACTACTCCGGAAGCATTAAGCATTTTATTATTCGTAGCCTGCATATTGGGTTAGGTTTGTTACGTCCCCCCACTTAATTATGCATGCTTAACCCCCCAGATACGTAGGCTTAACCCTAAATGACACGGCCAAGCCTAAAAATAGCACTGTTGTCCTCACTGCATAGTAGTCAGGCCTTGGATCAGACTGGTTTTGTTTCTCACGTGCTGCATGCAGTGGTCACTGCTGTCCTACACACATATCAAGGAACTAAAGGTGTAAACAACATCTACACATTTGGTCATTCCACCTTGCAAGCTATCTGAAAACACACTCCGCAAAGCTTCCGCTAAGCTACAAGTGATACAGTGGAATTGTTAGCGACATGGGTGCAGTGACAACGTGCCAGTAGTTGAGGAGTTCATCCCGGTCAATCTCATTAAGCTAAGTCACCCAACAGATAAGGAGGGGGCTGTCATTTGTGAGGCTTTGGCGTTTGATAAGTAGATACATTTGCAAGCTAACATGTTTTGCAAATGAGACCAAAAGTCAGGACATAGGGGAACGTTGGGTAGGATGGCCCAGGAAATTGAACCACCCACTGCATCTCAAGAACTGTGCACATTGTTCCCTGTATTCCCTATTCATACAAACTACTGCTAACGCAATGCCACCGGACACCTCGACAAGCTTGGACGACTACACTAACTGCCAATTCTGTTACTTCAGCTAACAGAAATCCACAGTGGCTAGTGATGCGCTCAGTGAGGGGCTAGCCATCCGACCCACCCAGAGAGAGCAAGGCCAATTATCCCTTCTTGGACTTCTGGCTTTGTGGCATTGCTGGGTACCGAACTTGTTACCTCTGATGATAGGGCCCATGACGGTTGCCCACTTTGTTCTGGGTGACCAACCACCAGAGTGGGATACTGCTACAAGTTCCACCCCTACACCACCATGGCTACTCTTACAAGGGCCTTGGCCCTGAGGTATCAGTTTGAGCCAGAGTCAGGTAGAGCAAGCCGGTAGGCCTGATCCACCTTCACAAGCCAAACTGGAGCAGGACACTTTCAAAGTGCTTCAGTAAGTACTTCAGTAAGAATGGGCGGGGCTATTGGCTGTTGACTGAATAGTCCGAAGTATGTAAATAATTAGTCTTTTTTATGACATAAAAACAGAGAGCTTAAAACGGATCTCATATGGACCGTATGGACTCTGAGAACAGTATGTTCAGAAACAGTGTTCAACCTTACGTGCATTCGGTCTTCCATAATATGGGCCCCCTAAGTGGGCTGCAAAGGTACCCAACAGATTCACAGGCAAATAAACCCCTAAAGTTGTCCGCTCTAGACATTCCCACACTGAAGGCTGGCGTAGGTAGCGATGCTGACTGAACTTTCTCTTTCAGTGAAGAGAGAGGTCACATTATTAAGGCATCCCAGCTCTTCTCTCTGGGACAATCAGCTGGCCTGTGAACATTCTGGAGGCACAGTGACCAGTCGCCATGGATTTTTCATGGGCTGCACGTCCGACCGAATGTTTGCTAAACGCCTCCCAGCAACCGCCCGTAGACTCAGCGCTGGCTTGTAAGATGTCTCATGACCCCTTTTTTTATCGAGGTCAGCACAAACCTGCAGGGGGCATCTCTGGACGACTGGCTAGTGTGCAAAATTCAGCAGCTGCTGAATTCACTAGCATTGTCTGCTACGACGTATCAAAAGCACCAGGACTAAAATAACTGGAGACTGCGAGAGACGATCCCCGCATTTAAATGGCCGTCCACGTTGAATCATGAATCACAGGCTGACTAGCGTAGAGTCTGATGTCTTGGCAGTAGAGTTCAGTTTGTTAGCTAGTGTGCTAATTCCAGTCCAGCACTGATCTGAGTCATAAGTTCATCATGAATTAATGTAGCAAGAGAAACCTGACGTTTGATTGGCTGCTTGGTTGCAAACACTGTCAGATGACTGAGAGCTCGCTAGCTGTTAACTAGACAACAGACACAGGAGTAGTTTAATGAGCCGTGTGTGTTTCTATTTCAGTCTACTTCAGTTCAGTATGTTCATATATGTAGAATCATGGGTGAATAACTTCTTATTATCAGTGTTTAACTGCGCTCTAAAAGCAAGCTAGTCACTCTTACCAGCACTACCAGCACGCAGCTCTAACTATGTCAGTGTCACTGCAGTGCTGAGAATGATCCACCATCCAAATAATATTTGCTCTGTGGTGGTCCTGTGTGGGACCTGACCATTGAAGAACAGGGTAGCAAAGTAGGCAGAGAAACAGATGGACTACAGACTGCAATCGTGGAACTACAAAGTGCTCCTACATGGTAAGTGGGGCTGATAAAATGGACAATGAGTGTAGATACAACTGTAATGAAGTGGCCGGTGGGGCTACATTGCTTATAGTAGCCTCAGTAAGCAATCCTGGCCTAGAACCGCTGCTGTTTTCCATTTCTAACATCTCTTTGAAACACATTTGTCTGGATAGAACTCTTGGTATTCTTGGTCAGTGAGTTATCTAAGGGTTCCAGGAGGCCTAGAGTGACCTTTTGTGCTCTCAAAATTGGTCCCACCCACTGAATATCGAAACATGACTGGCTGATTCTACTGATTCTACACTTCCTTAATTATTTGTGACTAATCTAATAGTATGGACCTTTAGGATCTCCTGAAGTCCTCACTAACAGGAAAGCTAACTTGGCTGTAGCCTGGCTGTTTATTCTATATATAAGCATTGTCTTTACCTTAGGACCCTCAAAGAACCATCCTTTTTTAGGAGTGTAGTTTCAGCATTAAACCCCGTCTACTCATGGACTGGATACGTTTCTGGATGTAGGCCACATCAATGTTCAGTCACACTTGTCTCAAAGAATTGAGGAGTTGGGCCAGATTTGGTGGATGCCTTCCCTGGCACAATTCCGAGGAGAATTCCCTGTAGACTGGGATTTTTGTCACTGCTGGTAGACCTATAGCCTCCATACACCTGCAAATTTAACTACTTCCTTCACACTATGGCCTTTGACACACCCAAATGCAGTCACTCCTTTTAGCCAATCATTAACATTTATAGCCACATCATCCTGGTGCAGCACCATTCACAGGAGCCTGAACTTACTACCACCTTAAACACTGACTAACATGACTCATTTTTTTGTCTGGTGAGCTTATATAGACAGGCAATGCATCCTCTGATGACAACATTCACCGTGACATGAATCGCCCAACCAAAAGAGACCTTTCCAGCTTATTTGAACTTCAGGGGGAAAAAAAAATCAATGCCAAAAAAATAGCCCCAGAAACAGTGTGATGAAGTACCCAGCGGTCAGGGTACAGGTGCTGCTTTAAATGGCATAATTTACTGAGAATTGAGGCCCATTTTTGATTGAACTACAATGGAAAAAATATGCTTTTTGAGCTCCAGCTTGACTGGTGCTCTGAGCAACAATTTCAAAGTCTGAAACGGTGGAAACACTGAGTGTGTGGCTGTAACATAAAGCTGCCATAGAAAGGAAACCTGTACTTTCATCGTCATAGTAGAAGGAAAGATCGGTACATAGAACTGACATACCGTGCACCTCAAACACTCTTGTTCGTCCTTCAAATACAAATCCATGGGCCAATTCTCTAATCCTAAACTGTTACATAACAGTCCAGACTCAGTAATATATGCACCCCCAAAACCGGCATGCACTGACAACAGACCAACTGCAATGACAATGGTGGACTATGTGGGAAACCTACTGTTCCAGGCTGTGGAGGGGATGTCGGCCCATTTCAGGCCCTTTCCAAGAAAACCAAACTGTGAGTGGTACATGGTTAATGTTCATCCTTAAACGAGGCTGAACTTCTTATCCAACAGCTTCTTAATAGAATATTCCATACCACCTTAAATGCTGCAGCTTGTACAGCACCAGAATGGAACTGCGACACCACTTAAGGTGGAACGCAAAACTTGCAAAACAAGCCGGCGCTTCAGCTCCGACATCTTTAACAAGATCCAGGACGACCTTATTTCAGAGTTGTTAGTTTGCTGTTTCACAAACCTTGGACAACCAAAAGAGACTTTTTCAACTTATTTGAACTTCAGCAGGGAAAAAAAATCAATGGCAGAAAAATAGCCCCAGAAACAGTGTGATGAGGTATACAGCGGTTAGGGTACAGGTGCTGCTTTTAATGGCCTAATTTACTCCAAATTGAGGCCCATTTTTGATTGAACTACAATGGAAAAAATATGCTTTTTGAGCTCCAGCTTGACTGGTGCTCTGAGCGACAATTTCAAAGTCTGAAACCGAAAAATCAGTAGTCACCGCGAAAGCGTTAGAGCCCACACGACCTGCTCGCATCTGCAAGGACTGTACGGAGTTAAATTGGGCCTCATGTACGGCATTATGTTTCTCTTCAAAGCGGACGCGGCCGCCGACTTCGTGCTACATTTGAAGCCTGTGAGCTGTAGACAGTTTCAAATGAGGCTAAACCCTTCATGTTGCTTTCTTGTCAAATTGAAGTACCTCATGCGGAGAAGGGGGCCCGCAGTTCGGCAAGCGGCGGGCGGACTCTTCTCCGGGGCTGCCGTGCTTGTTTGCAAATGTTTTTTTGTTTTTTTTTTCCGGCTCCTTCGAAGACTCTAGGTCTTCTGAGGTCATTAGGATGCCACTGTACTCGCTCTTCTCCTGCTACATATCCTTTCTGTCCTCCGGCATCACTAATGAGCTCTGAATACATTTATTTTCTGAGTCAGGATAATAAAAAAAAGATGTTTTGATGCTCTTGCTTTCTTNGTCCGGGTGTATTCATCCTAATAGATGGGATGAAAATATGTGGAAACTCCCTTATTTAACAGGACTTCTCAGAATTCCCAGCCTAATTAAATTCCATGTAAACAAAGCCATTCAGAGTGGTTTGATGTGAAAATGGTTCATTGGAGAAAAGCTCACTGGCTCTCTGATTTTCTTGACAGTGGTTTTGATAGGAACCAGGGGTCACGATATAGACCATGTAGACCAAGCTCATTTGAATATCATTGTAATACAGTTTATCAGCCATCAGGCAGCACATTTCATGTAATGACTTTCTATGGGGAGCTCTTTTCCAAATCTAACCATTTACCAATATAGCAAGAGGAGGGTGGGCCAGTGTTGGCCCACTGACAGCCAAGCTGGCAGCCCACTGGCTTTTTGCTCAGCGTTTTCCAGTCGGCCCACTGGTGGCTTAGCAGAAACTTAGACACAATGCCACTTGTCATTGCTCATTTTGTACCCACAGGTTTCTTATTATAGTTATCGTTCATAAATTAGCTCAATAAATAATATCAATCATATGCACTACCCACCTGCTGAAATCATCGTTTGTGAACATACATTTATAGCAAAGCCAAAATCAAACCCAAAGACAAGGGCTTTGTCAGATGTACCACTGTTTTGCCAGATTAGAGGTGTAGGTCCACTGAAGGTGTCGGATAGCAAATAAAATGACTGTTTTGGGTCTCATAGACGTCGTGACTCCTGGTTCTGATCCGATACCACTGCGAAAAACCAAGGATGTTTCTTTTCAGTAACCTTTTCAGATCAAACCACAATGCCTTTGTTTACATCTCAGCAACTTCCCAAGTGTCTGTTTCCTTGTACGCTGGTTTGTTATTACGTTACTGAGACGTAAAGTCAAGCAGGACTGTTATTAATGTGTTATTAATAAAGAGCTCTGAGTTTGGAAAATTATAGGAGGTAATTCACTCCAGAATTATTACTGAGCAGACTTGTAAAAACTGCAAACATGGCAGAAACAGATTTAAATCACGGAGGTTGTCTGTAATCCCTCAGATTATGCCAGATGTCCATATGCCATCTCTATCATATCCTACATAGCTATTATGGTTTTGCTAACAGACCTGATGCATCATGATATAAGCTGGGTGCACAAACTTTTGCAGCTCATTTATTCCTAAGGGGAAAAGATATGATTTAACCACGATGGTACAAAAACAATATGTCCAATCAAAAAGCTGCACACATGCACATCATTCACAATCACACCAAGGATTCCAGAGTTGAAACCGTATCGACATCTTGACAACTGCAGGATGAGTTATGAGTTAGTGGACACTGCTTTGCAATGCATGCCCTGTGATGGACTGATCCTGCCTTCCACCCAATGAGTGCTGGTAGCTCATTGCCACTAATGAAGCATGTGACACTAATAGACAGCAGTAATGGTCTTAATGAGTTAGTGGACACTGCTTTGCGATACATGCCCTGTGATGGACTGATGGCCTGTCCAGGGTGTTTCCTGCTTTCCACCCAATGAGTGCTGGTAGCTCATTGGCATTAATGAAGCATGTCACTAATAGCATGACACTAATAGCTGTCACATGCTTTAAAAAGTAAGCTCAATGTTATTAATTTGGCTTGACAAAGTCAAATTACTAACCTTCTTTTTATTATCCTACTTTTTTCTTTCATTTAAACATTCATTCTTTTCATTTCCCCATTAAATGACTGACTGTTGAAGAAATTAGCAC